>CAXKVX010002824.1:0-28368 GCA_964058865.1 Eleocharis quinqueflora | reverse complement strand
GATGATAAAGTAGATCTTTCTTTTAAGTTTAAGGTATTTGATTTTGGAATTTGCATGAATCACCTTTGGTCCCGGACGTTCATAGTTATACCCGCTAGAATTTTGAACAATTTGTCTTCCATAATACAAAAAAAATTGTTGCTGGATCGATACTCATTTCTTGTATAAGATAATTAAAATATTTAAATAAAGGAAATGATAGAGAAAATTTTAATAAAATAATAATTAATATAATTTTTTTTTGCTTATTTTTAGTAAGAGAAAAGAGAAGCACATATCAATTTTATACTCTAAATGTATCAAACATTAAAATATTTAATAAAAAATTTACAAAATGCGACATAACATTTACCTTGTAGATGAAAGTGACAAGAGAAGAGAATAAGCACTTGATCCGTGTGTGAGAGAGATAGGAGAAATATGAGCTCTAACAAATAGAAAAATAAGAGAGAACAAGTGAGAGGTGGATAGAGAGAGACAAATAGGAGAAATATAAGACTTGTCTGGTTAACGGATTCGAATTAAGACCGTTAGAATTAAAGAGATCGAATTAAAGCCTTTCACAACTTGGAAATATCCAAATTTAAAAATTAAATGTTGAATGCATGCGTCTAAACACAGCATCTGAACAATGCGTTCAGACGTCGTGTTTTTTGCCTTCCTGCTAGACCTCGATGAAGGTTGTGTGTTTTGAAAGTTATCTTTTTTATAACGAATTTATGAATTGTTTATGATTTTAAATGTTATTATACATTTATGTTCCTTGAGATTGATATGTTATATCTTTAGAAGCGTTCAAGAAGATGCTCATGGTCTTGAACCATAGAACTCTTTAGATGAAAATATATAATCTTAAATATGTTCACAATCGTGGTAATTAAAGGGAACATTATTTACCATGAAGGTTGTCATGTCAATTGAAAGTACATTGTAGTTCTATAAATGTTGATAAGTGATTATCATTCAATGACATGAGTATATAAAATGGTGATTCTTTATATACTGAATATGACCTAACTAGATGGAGCATTATATGGATTAGTTTTGTGTCATTAATGTTTCCAATGTGTCTTTGAATCTTATATATGAGACATGTAAGTTTTTCACATGAGAAGTATATAATTTGATTACTATTAAAGTCCATTCAAATGATTGGAATAATATAGTAATTCGTTATGTACAACTTGTGCGGGAGAAATTTATACGTCAATATTATTATTGTCCCTCAATTATTTGAGTTATGATATTACTGGGCCCCTTGGTAAAGTGAAATTATATTGCATGCAATATAACTGATGTAGTTATACTTATAATTCACTTGAGAGACCAAGAAAATAATATAATGCAAAAATGACACGATCCTATTTTGCATATTATTTAAAATATCATGAGACAAGGATAGACACGAATTAAGTGGATCAAGCACGTAACGACTATGTCGTTTGGTAGACTATAATGTAGTGATAGAACCTCTTATAGTCCATAATATAAAGTATTTTATATTATATCCCAAGATGACGTAGATCCTCTGTAAGGTCACACCAACTGAACAGAAACAACAAGTATTTTACATTTTGAATGATGTATTTAATCTCATAATGTATGAGTTAAAATGCATGTGATAAAATGTTAAAGTAATATGTCATGTAAAATGACATGCTCAGATCATAAAATAAATTTATGAGAATATATGTGAATATTATTTTGTATAATGTTTGAGAGCATTATAAGAATAATAAATTAATTCATATTAGAATAATATAGTAATATTATTTACTCATAAATTAAATCCTTGCAAAATATGATTAGAGAATAACAAGAGAGTAATCATAGCCATTTGTGTAAATAATTAACACAAGTGTTGCCCTAGGGCTTGGCTATATAAAGGGGTATGTTTGAGATGAAAAATGACTTTTTCTCTCTCTTCCCACAATGGGATGAATAGCAATCCGTGAATAGTAACCCTTGATTTCCCCTCTCTTGTGTGTAGAAAGAAAAACTCCATTGTTCTTCTTTTCCTTCTCTTGCAAGGTTTAGCCACCAAATGAAATAGCTTGTTCATTGAAGATTGAAGATCTAGGTGGTTGGATCTAAGCTCTAACCTCTACATCCATCTATCTAAGGATGCTTTAGGTTGTTGTTTAGGTTCAAGGTGAACCAAGAGACAAGGGTGCTTCCATGGCCGAAGAAGGAAGACGACGGTTTCCAAGAGACTTAGAAGAGGAATCAACTCCTCTCTACGAAGAGATTTGACAATCTCTTTAGGTATAATCTTTTATCCACTCTTGTGCAAGAAATAAATGTTTTATTTTCTGTTTTGTTGATGCACAAGAGGTGTTCGATGAAATGTCATAGTATAATCTTGCATGCAATTGTTATATAAATAAGATCATTTGTGTATTGAGTTAAATAGAGGCAAAAAAATTTAATTTTCGTCCTCTTGAACTTACACATGAAATCCCAACACTCGATTCGTGAACACTTGCATTTGGAATGTACTCCTGAACGGTCTGTTCAGAAAATATGCATACTCGAGTAAATTTTATCAAGGCAGACATATAATTGTTATTCTTTTTTATAGGGATAAGCAAAAAAAAATCGAACAATGATTTGTGACGAAATTATTCTATCGAGTTTTTAGTTGGACAAAAAAGTAACACATTTTATAACTTTTAAGAGAGAGAAAGAGATGGATTTTGTTGTATTACATCTTTAGACAAATTGATTAGATAGAACTGTAGTTCTTCTTCTCTCTTATTATTATTATTTAATTAGTTTCATGTACATGTACAATTTTGTATTTTTTAAATTTTCATAATTTTTTACATAAAGAGCTTTCATAATAATAATTAGGCAAAAATTTGGATACTTCAAAAGATGAGTGCATCAAGTATTTTAGTCTATTTGGACCGTTAAATTTATCGAGATTGGTGAAAATTGATTCACTTTAACTTTTGTTGTGTTTTCCAAATAATCATTTTTTTACCAATCTCGATGAATTGAACTACTCAGATAAACTAAAGTACCCAGTGTACCCATCTTTTAAAGTATTCAAGTTTTTTTTTTCTAATAATTAAGGTGGTTATTTTTTATACTTTTTGCTTAGATTAGAGTAGCCACAAATGTTGGAATTTTTTGTGGGCATATGAATAAAGTTAATATTGAACGCATATTGTACTATATAATTTCAATTCTTTGTTTTTATATATATTTCAAAAATAAAGATGCGATAAATACACTGAAAATTGTGGAATATCTAACTATTAATTTTAATATATGTATATAAAAAAGTGTAGAGAATACATATCTTGTGAAAGAGTGAAGTTTTGGGAGAAAACGAGGAAGACCGAAGAGAGGAGCAAAGAGAAAGGGAAAAGAAAGGTGGGTCCGCAAGGGTAATAAGACAAAAATTTAAAGAAAAGGACATTTTGTGATGTTTTGTAAAATAGAGGTATAATATAAAATTATCCTAATTTTTTATTGTAATTAAAAAAAAACTTTGATATATATGTATCTAATCAGACATCATTCTTATAAAATGATATGTATAATTAAATTGATTACTATGTAATATTTAGTTAGTAAATATTTAATCCTAATGAATTAAATGTTTTGTGTTTGGTTTTGTATTTGTATGCATTATGCTAAATAAATGATTCTGACCCACAAATTAATAGTCATCGATGTGATAAAATAATATTACCAAAATATGATTAAGTTTTAATTTATTATAGATATTAGAGCATCTCCATCCCTGAAACTCTTGAAGTTTCTAATATGACGTGGCAGTTTCTAAATGAGTTTTAGGGATTTAGATGAGTTTCCTATTTAGAAATTTTGCTCAAGAGTTTCTTATTTAGCAACTATGCTTTAGAGTTTATAAACTGTGATGTGGTGTACTCATTGGCTAAAATTGATCCGTCTTCCATAATATTGGTAATATTTGCTGACGTGGCAATTTAGAAACTCTAACTTTTCAGTTTTAGAGATGGATAGTTTAGAAACTAAAAAAAATTAAATTTCTAAAATTAATGTGACAATAATTTAGAAACTTCAAAAATTTCACAAATGAAGATGCTCTTATAATATATAGCATAAAACACCATAACATATAAAACAAGAACGAGAACCTGTTAATTTGTATACTTATCTCGGATAAATATAATTAATAATACATAAAAATAAAATAAAAACCGTGCAAAAAGGTAAAGCCACGCCATGTCCAGCCTCTTTATTTCCTCTTTCATCCTTTTCCAATCCTTCTTCTTTCTGTAATAAAGAGAGAGAGAAGGTACCAAGAAGGAAGAAGAATCCACGCAGCATTAAGAATTAAGCCCCGAATAAATAGGTACCAAGAAGAGAGAAGAATCCACGCAGGATTAACAATTAAGCCCTGAATAATTTATTACATTCTTCACATTTTATTCCATTCGTTTATCTTCGTTCCTGCCTTTATCCCCACAATACCGAATTCTCTTCTTCCTCGAACTAAAACTTTTGATTTAATTAACCCTTCAAAGAATGACGCCGCCTCCGGCGGTGTCTCCGGCGTTTCTGGTGTTTCTTCTTGTAATATTCTTTTCTGACACGGCGGAGGCAGTCGTCGGAAGGGATTTTCCGACGATATTGAGGCTTCAAAGAGCGGTCCCTAGACGAGGGGTGGAGATAGAACACCTCAAGGCACGTGACTTGGCACGTGAGATGGCAAGAAGAAAGAACGGGAGAAAACTAATGGGAGGATCTTCCTCTGTAGCTGGCGTTGTTGATTTCCCTGTTGAAGGCTCTGCGAATCCCTTCACTGTCGGGTACATTGTACATGTGTTTCAATTTTTCTTTTTAATGGGGGAATTCCGTTACAAGGCTTATGCTTTAATGGCCACCATGTCAAGATGGAAACTTTATATGAAATAGAAAATTTATATTTAATATTCTGGAATGTGATTATTTGCACACCCATTGATAGAAATTTTAGCTGGTTTAGATGGATTTTCGCATTTATTCCTGTGTTTTCTTTCCCAATTTTTTTCTACCAACTTTAGTTGGGTTTTTTTCGACTTGTTCCAACTCTATCTTCTCCCAATGGCCAATTTTGTGGGCATGTGTTCCAATAAATTTCTGGTATTAGTTCCTGGTATGTAATATACTAGTTTTTCTTGCTTGTGTGTACTATTTTGATCTGTTCAAGTGCATAAATTAAGTAATGACTCAATTTGTTTGCCAACGTTTTGAAATGTGGTCAAATTTTCAGTGTGTGTGTGTGTGTGAGAGAGAGAGAGAACTTTTAGTAGTGGAGAAACTTTACACATATCATACATTACTGGTAAATTTAGGCAAGGGCTCACATCACTGTGGGTCCCACATAGATCACTATTTGTTGAGATATAGGCAGCATCTATTATTTATCATTCTTGCAAAAGATTTGGGTATCTGCTGTTTCAAGCTTTTGAATTCTCCATTGAAATTATAATTTATCATTTGTGTTACTTTGTCTTTTAGTGTTGGTGCAGCTTGTAGTACTTTTTATCTGCTCAATCTGATGAGGTTAGTATAGGATATGTTTATGTTGGTGTGATAATTATTCTAACTTTGTGCGTTGCAAATTGTAGGCTATACTTCACACGCGTGAAATTGGGCAACCCCGCAAAGGAGTTTTATGTACAGATTGATACTGGTAGTGATATATTATGGGTCGCTTGTACCCCATGTTCAGGCTGTCCTACTTCCAGCGGTTTAAATGTGAGGCATCTCGACTCTTACATATTTAAATGATTCTTTAACCATGATCTTATTTATTATTAGAATTGAGAAGTCAGCTTAGGACTAATTAAAATACGAGTGCTAAAATTCATTGTTTAAACTCTTAAGCACATCAAGAAGACATGATATACTGCACTAATAGGCTTAAAGATATATTGGATCCAAAAATATGCATGCAGTAGTTACAAAAAGAAGAGTATAAGATATACATATACTGAATTAAAGAACGAACGGCTGCTTGAGATAGCATGCTAGATAACCTTAAATATTTTGCTACCCTGAAATCCTAAATCCACATTAGGAGTATAATGTCAACTTTGCATGGAACTATTGGCCCCAGTTAAGGACTATTTGTAGATTAACACTTATCTTTGAAGGATATAATAACTTAACTATTAGAATATGCAGAAAGCATATCTCATCATCTGGTGGATTGAACTAGTTCTATTGTAGAGACTAAAAGAACATAGCTTCCAGCTTTCATATGCATGGTTTTTTATTTTTTGCTATATTATTAACTAAAAAAACCAATATTTCATATGCATCATATGCTTAACCTATTAATTCAGCAAGCAGTACTGGTACCAGTGCTCGACTATTCAAGATTCTCCACCTTTCTTACTTCATCTTTCTTCGTGACGCTCTTTTCTTGGATGCAGATTAGAACGGAATTTTTTGACGCTGACAGATCTACCACAGCCTCTAGAATCACATGCGGTGATGACAGGTGTACTTCAGCTCTCCAAACTGGTGAGTCAATTTGCACCACCTCGGACTCCTCGAATTCCCTCTGCGACTATACATTTCAGTATGGAGACGGGAGTGGCACCTCAGGTTATTATGTTGCTGACATGCTCCATTTTGATACCATAACTGGAGATGAACAGGCTATGAATTCTTCTGCTACTATTGTTTTTGGGTAAGAAAGACTACTCGTTTTCAGTTGTTATATCGCCGACATGCTATATTTTAATACCATAATGGAGTTGAACAGGCTGCTAATTCTTCTGCTACCGTAGTGAAGTCTTTAGGTGGCTCCATTTCAAGTAGCTATATTTTAACAAATGAAATGTTTATGGTATCTGGAGGCAGCAACCACCATATTTTGGGTGATTGACAACTAAACCAAAAATTTAAACCACAAATATTAAAAAATAAGATCCTCAACATTTCCTGTTAGCTCAACTAATAACTTGTTTGGTGGATCTATCAAATTTTATGCACAAACACCAACTTGCTTGACTTTGACTTCACTCAGTGTGAAGTGTTGGAACTATAATGACCATAATAAAGTTGAGCACAAAATTGAAGATTTCTACCTTTCTTAGGTTTGTGTTTTACATCGCATTAGTTTTCATATTATTTGTTAAATATCTTGAGAAATAGAAAGCTGGCATATGACAAAATCTTGCATCTTTTTTTTGTGGCTTGTTGTTATTCACGGGAATATGAAAATACCATTCATTGTTTTGTGATAAACAGATGTAGCAACTCACAGTCTGGAGACTTGACCAGGGCAGACCGTGCAGTTGATGGTATTTTTGGGTTCGGCCAGCACGACCTGTCAGTTGTCTCACAACTATATTCTCTTGGTGTTTCCCCTAAAGTATTCTCTCACTGCTTGAAAGGTTCTGACAATGGTGGGGGCGTTTTAGTTCTTGGGGAAATTTCTGAGCCTGGCATTGTATACACTCCACTTGTTCAATCACAGTAAGCACTTCCATCTCTGATGGTCATTTTTTTTTCCTAATCCTGTTTGTGTGGTAACTCATTTACATTTGTCTGTGTAATGCATAGACCGCATTACAACTTGAATCTAGAGACCATTGCTGTTAATGGCCAGACATTAGCTATTGATGCCTCAGTTTTTGAAACCTCTACTACACAAGGGACTATAGTTGATTCGGGCACAACACTAGCCTATCTAGCTGATCAAGCTTATGATCCTTTTGTCAATGCTGTGAGTTTTTCTCATGTTATGAGTTCTATTAAAACAGTACAATTTGATTTTACATTTTATTTCCTTAACTCGACCTTTCCCCTTGACAGATAGTCTCATTTGTTCCTAAATCGACAAATCCATTTGCTAGCAAGGGAAACCAGTGCTTTGTTACAACAGACAGGTATTTTATTTCCATGAACAATTTTTTATATCATCAAGGATCATTGTTAATTTTGTTTTAATAAAAGAACTCAAATTTAACTAATTTGTTTCTGTCCAGTGCTGATTTGGTATTTCCATGTGTCACTTTGACTTTCATGGGAGGGGCTGTGATGTCACTGAAACCAGAAGACTATCTTTTGCAACAGGGATATGCGGCGAGTTTTCATTTTTGTTCATCTTTTCATGGTCTATTTTTTGTTTATACCTCATTGGCAGTTGGAAGTCCAAGATTGGCCCTGATGGTAACCCCATTATATTAGGGTTATCGACATTTTTTTACCTTTCAAATTGAATTTGAACCCAGTACTGCTGTAGTTTGTACTGTTGAAGCTTTAGGGAAATCAATATTTAGTAAATGTTGATTTTAAGGGATTGGTTTCATTTCAGGACAATGCTATTATATGGTGCATCGGTTGGCAAAAGAACGAGGGCCAGGGAATAACCATATTGGGAGGTTTGTGTTTATTGTTAACTTGTTCTATTAATATGTTTCATCTAAAGATGATCAACAAGTAAAAAGAAGCGAGCAACTGAAAATCTAAGATTTCACCTTTTCCCAGTAAGCTGAAAAGCTGGAACTTGCTGATAGTTTCATACTGATCAGCACAAAAACATTATTTACAAGGGAACTATCAGTTGTCATTTGCCTGTGTTTCCTGTGGAATTAGTCAGCACCATGATCCAAATCTGGTCAACATCCCAGTCTGGATTGTGCAATTCGATCTCAGTTAAAGCTGGATGCATCATTAATTTTCCTTCAATATCGCACTCAAATATGCATAGCACTTGCAGTAACTAAAGCATTCATACTTTCTCTTGACAGATATTGTTTTGAAGGATAAGATATTTGTTTATGACCTGGCTAATCAGCGGATAGGATGGTCTGATTATGACTGTGAGTTTAATTAATTCCAATTATTTCTATCATTCTTTTTATTTCATTGCATTACCAAGGCTCTAAACTAACATCCTTTCTATGTTTATAGGTTCATCATCAGTAAATGTCACGATGTCATCCGGGAAGAATGAGTATTTAAATGTGGGGCAGCTTGATGTTAATGGTTCCTCGCACACTTCATTGAGATACATTTTTGTGTTTGTGCATATAGTTACCATTCTTATCCTCTTGTTGCATAGATAGCAACACATGTATACAACTCAATTCTTTATTGGTGTATTTATTCATCACGCCATTGGTCTAGCTGCTATTTATAATTATTAGTTGATTGTATTAGGCCATTGTTAGTTCCCCACTGTAAATTCTGTTACAATATAGAGAAAGTGTGAATAAAAAAATGCAGCAGTGCAGTTTAATCTTTTGCCTTTTTTTTGCCTTCAATTTTGTAGTTCTTGTCATGGTGACCAGCAAGGTTTTGCTTAGCTTTAGTGACTTCATCATGTCTTGTATTTGATAATGCTACTATGCCTCCATTATGAGAATTCATCATGTCTTGTATTTGTTAATGCTACTATGTCTCCATTATGTTCTCAAGAGGTACCTAAGGAAGGTGCATCGGTACCTAAAGATAGGGGTACCGATGCAAAAAATGAGAGGAGATATGAGCTAGAAGCAGAATTTTCGGTATCATACCGGATTGCTAAAATGGTTTTGTAATCTTTCTTCGTTTCTCTTTAATGAAATGAAGAGGTAGGCAATTCTCCTACTCGTTTCAAAAAAAAAAAAAAATGTTCTCAAGAGGTATATGCGTGTAACGGGTATTAACGTACAATCAATTTATTTTCGAGAAGAAGAGAAACTGGGAGATATATTCTGCTTTTTCAAAAAAAAGGGTACAATTAATTATAATTAAGAAAAAAAGAAATTACAATTGTTTGAGGAATACAAAGTTTTGTTCCCGTTAAACATGATTACGGTATTTTTCTTGCGCATTATTTTGAGCATAATGTTGAAACAATTCAATCTTTATTATGAAAAGAAAAAAGAAAAAAATCGATTAGATTATAATGTGTAAAGAATCATGTTATCAATGGACATCTCACTAATTTCGAGAAGAGAGTAAAAAGAAAGTTCGCCAACAAAAAAAATATGGTCATGTATGTCATTTTATACGATTATATAATGACACGTCAGAAATTTAGAAATAAAATTCGAATTTTGATACAATATGAATTTAATGTGAAAAATGTTCGTTTGTATAATATAAATAATTTACATAATTAATGAAATTTATAGAAAAAGAGGAAGCAGAAAATAAAAAATATTTATTTTATACTGAAAATATGAATAAAACACATATAACTTATAAAATTTGTTATATGTGTCTTTTATATGCAAAAAAGAGACTATATTATTCACCAAATTATTTGTGATACGTTCATCTCATGTCAAAAAATTTGCATTCACGAATATTACTATATCTATAATGTTATTGCTGAGCTCATTTCAAAGTTCATGCGATGTAAGATCAACCGTTGAAATTCACGAATAAAATCAATTATAGTAAAAAAAATATACAAGCTAGATACACATAACAAATGCTAAAATTACAATCCAAATTGCTGCAATTTACAACCGAAATTACTGCAATTCAGCAAACTTTTATTCTCTTTCTACCAGGTTGCAACATAATTGTCTACACGGGGAATGCTCCGAAGAATCAGGATTCAGCGCAATCCAATAGTAGGGCTGTTATTCGAGCGAGTTCGAGCGAGTCAGGGCTAGCTCGAACTCGGCTCGTGAATTATACGAGTCAACTCGACTCGAATCACCAGTGCTGTTTCGAGCTGAAAATCCAGCTCGTATTCGACTCGTGAAAAACTCGAGCCAGCTCGTAACTCGTTAATTAGCTCGAATTAACAATTCAGTTTGCTTACTAGTTTATAAAATTCAATCGTTTATGCATTGAAACATTGACTAGAACCAACTATGCAAAAATAAAATCGACTACTATTTATATCAATATAAAGCAAAAGAAAAAGTTATGAATTTTTTTCAAATTGAAGGTACCAACATATTACATTTCATGTTTGGAGAAAAAAATGCATGCAATTCAATAATCTGAGCGAGTTAACGAGCGAGCTGGCATTAGCTCGAACTCGGCTCGTAAATTATACGAGCTACACAACTCGAGTTAGATTCAACTCGAGTTGAATCTGAGCGAGCTGATAACGAGCTAATATCCGAGCGAGTTACGAGCGAGTCACGAGTTGTGAGCTTTTTGCCCAGCCCTATCCAATAGTCCCACTGACCCACTCCAAGTCTCCAACCCTTCCTCCGAATGATCCGATCATCCAACGGCCAGGATGCACGGTATATAAACACCTCTCGACTAACAACTAACTGCACTCACCTTGCGCACTAAAAATAAAATCCAACGGTACAGCGAGGCCTCACTATCAGTAAATCCAACGGTCAATATCAGACCCACTCTCAGTCGGATCAATGGTAGATGAAACTATCATCGATTCATCCCAATCTACTCTCCGACTCTTTCTCAAAATTCAACGGAGGTCAAAACAAGAATCAAAATTCAAAATTAAAGATTGTGCTACACACCTGCACTGCTTACTCTCTCAATATATACTAGCGCCATTTTTAACCAACAATTCATACAAACAAATTCTTGAAACCTTCGCGAAAACCAGCAATTGAATCCCTACAGTTACACCCCTTCTTAATTCTCTTCTTCAAGAAAAACCTCTTTCGTCTGCCAAACAAAAAAAAGGAAGAACTTTTTTCTTCTATCGACATCAATGGCTTCATCCTCTGTTACACGCTTCTCCTTCCATGCAATCGTCTCCCTCTCCATTATCACAACCCTACTCCTCACCATTGCCATTGCGCTTGAGTTCACTGTCGGTGGGCCCTCAGGCTGGACCGTCCCCCCTGCTCAGGACCCCGATTTCTACAACCATTGGGCCTTTAGGAACCGCTTCCATGTTGGCGACACCCTCAGTAAGCCTTATACCATCTCAAGATCATATCTTTATCACTTTATAAGTTTATATTTCTCAAAGAATGCAAAAACTGGTATTTCATATGTCGTTCTTTAATAACTCCAATGTGTGCAGATTTCCTGAATGAAGCCGACTCAGTGCTGGTTGTGAGTGGCATCGAAAACTACATGCAATGCAACATCACGGACCCGGTTCAAGAACTCCCCGCCGGCAACGGTGTGTTTCAGTTCACACGCTATGGATTCTACTTCTTCATAAGCGACCAAGTGGATCGCTGTTTAGCAGGCCAGAGAATGATTGTTCTTGTTATGTTGCACCCGAACCCAGACCCGATCAGCCCGTCACTAGCCCCGGCTCCTTCTTCTAGCAAGGCTGTTGCGCCCAGTCCAAGTACATACAACAATAGAAAACCTTCCATTTCCAGTAGCCTAATTTTTTTCAATTCTTCAATGAAGATCGATCGGGGATATGGAACTTCTTTGGGTATTTATGGAGCTCTTTTCATGGATGGTCTTTGATGGTTGTGTTCAATCTTCACTTGATAGAGTCTGCTTGTTAGGGTTCTTTAGAATTTTTCGGTATTTAGGAATACTTGATTCCTGGTCATTGATCTGTTAGTGGTTCTTAGAGCTTGATTTGCTTAGTTTAGTTTGTCAGGTTATGAATTTTGCTCTGTGTAAAAGGTATCAGTCTGGACTATGATCACATATATTGAGTGCTAGTTGATACCATTATTTTTCTTGAGTGTTAATGAATGAAATTTTGTCATTTTGTTACTGTATTGTTTTTGACTTTTTTCTGTGTTTTTATAGAATAGAATGTTTAGCTTGCATTAGCGATAAATCTATGTTTGCATTTTGCAACATAGGCCTGCAGGCGGAGCTGTCCGGAATTGATCTTCAAAAAAATGTTGTTTCTTCAACAAATTTCTAGTGAAACATTTGTATTAACTAATGTATGAGGATTGTGCCTGGGTTCGAGTCGCTACTCGCTAGACATCTTCATTGTTAATTATTGGAATCTCAACCAAATTTCCAATTATTATTTCGTTGTTCTTTTACATCAAATATAGTTCTACTTTTTAAAAGTAGCAAATATACACGTACGCCAAGTCTAGTATATAATAAAGTGCATTTTTCAAACATGTTTTTTCTCGAATTGAATTGATGCATTCGTTTCGGAAATGAAGAGATCTTCTTGCTCCTACTTTGAACCACAATTTTATTTGAAAACTTTTCCTCAATTCATTCAATTGGATCTAGACATATATATAAAATTTAAACATTTATTTAAAAGTACATTTGTTCAAAAAACTGTTGAATATATATTTTCAACAATATTTAGTTACAATTTGTCGAAATCATAATCAACAATTGATCACGTCAATTATCTAGAGCTCTCACTATGGTTTCTGATTAGGGAACTAACATTCTTAAAACAAATGTTTTTCCTTTTTTATTTTTCTCAACGATTTCGACAACAATTATTCTTGTATTATGGTGTTTGAGGATTTATTCAAAAACTAACGAAGCGCTATAATATAAGAGACACCTCAAACGTTCATTTTTTTATAGGACAACGATACAATGCTTCATGTTCTGCCTCTCCATTTTCTCTACTCTCACTGACGCGTGGATCCCATGCGGATCCCGCACTTTGACTTTAAGAGACCTTCTTAATTGAAGCATTGACTGAGAGAGAAACAGAAGACACGAAATACATTTTCTTTTTTATAGGACACACGGGATGTCTTAATACAAGGAGCGAGCTCGAGGCTCTTGGTGGAAGAAGAGATGGTACATTCTAATACAAGAAGCATGCTTCAACTTTCGTTTTGTAAATAAAAAAATGTCTCTGACATTTAATACAAGAAGTACCTGAAACACCTCTTTTTTATGTCAAGGAGATTAATATTGAAATCATATTTAAAACAACATTTCTTTTATGTTTGAAAAGTTTTGTACTTTTTTTTGTTTCAAGTGTTTCAAGTAGAAGCAAATAAGCAAGTACCAATCTAACTACATATCAAACGAAAAGAATAAAGAAAAGAGATTTTTATTAACCTCGTTAAGCTTTTACATATGTCATCTTGTACACAAGAAGGAAAGAAATAAAAGTAAAAAGAAGAATAATCTGCTCATATTCTTTTCCTTGCCAATCATATGCAAAAGTGCGAGTAGAGGAAAGAGCTTACAAAGATTACTATAGTTTCGCTTAGTTCTTTCTCTTTTCTTTTCTTTGAGGCATATCTTCTTCTTCTTCTTCTTTGCACATAAGAGAAAAGAAGAGTGGACAAAGTGAAGGTTTTTCTTTATGGTAGCTATTGTGCACATCAGCAAAAAAGAGAGTGAGGAAGAGGAGGTAGCAAGAGTGTGGTATCTTTTTTGTTATGATGGTCTCATGCTTTAATGGAAGAATACCAAATTTTGTTTCGTGTCATTGCTTCATTCGTAGGTCTCATTATTGATGAATGGAGCAAGATATTTGTATGTTCATATTCGGTTGAGGTGAAAGATGGCAATGAATGAGTGTATAGTCAAAAGGAGTGATCTGAGATGGTATGGTCTTGTAACTGTCGATATAGTAATCCTTCTTCTTTTGACTTTGGAATTTGTATTTTTCGATTTGTGAGATGTACTTCCTCTAATTTTGGTGTACAAATAATAAAGAAGATCTTTTGACTTTGGAGTTTGTATTTTTCGATTTGTGACATGTACTCCCTCTAATTTTGATGTACAAATAATAAAGAAGACAAGAAGAGGGATGCAACATGATTTAAATTTTAGATGTCTTAATTTATATGCACTATGAAAGTGTGGACCTCACATGTCATATTAAATGACATAAGCATTATTTGCGCTTCTTGAAGAATTCATCCAGCGCATAGGTTCATTTCAATATTTTCATCCAATTATCAATGTCTTCATTAATTCACTACTAATGAAACTTTCATTGAATCATATGAATTAGAAAAAGAATGATTTCGACGATCGGTTTTGAATTGTTTGGTCAAAATTTTATTGGAATTTTCAAGACTTTTGATCTAAAAATTTTAAATTTAATTTCGCACGAGTGGCGTATATTGTAAAATAAATTTTCTTTTTTTGAGCAAAATATTGTAAAATAAAATTTCATTGAGTCATTTTCTATGTTATTATTTATTTTCATAATTGGCTTGCATCTCATGAAATTAAAATGTTAAATAATCATGTAAATTTTGTGCTTCTTTTGTAGCGACCATTAAAATACATTAAGGTTGTGCTCCAGGACATCAAAATTGAAGGGAGGTGACAGAAAGGAAGGTGAAAAGACGACTTTTCTTGCTCCAAGCTATTCTATCGAGGGAAATAACTATTTTACGAGGTTACAACTTTTCATTGAAATCGATTATTTCGTTCCCTTCCAAATGGACATGTAATGGAGGTTTGTTACTGTGCGTAGCGCACAATCCACGAATACCCAATTTTTTTCCTTCCCTTTTATTATCGAGCTAGAGTAAGAAAATTTTTCTCTATTCCTTCTTCCTTTCTTACTTTTCCTTCCTTCCTCTCTAATAGCATTGGAGCAGACCCTAACAATATTGTTTGCAAAATTCTAAAATTTACGACTCAAATTACTGCAATTCAGAAAAGTTTTCTTTTTCCTTTTAGCAGGCTGCAACATACTTGTCTACACTCGGAAGGTCAGAAAGAACCAGAGGTCAGCGCAATGGAGTCCAAATGATCTGATCATCCAACGACCATCGATCACACGGTAAATAAATTAACACCTCTCGCCTAACAAACTAACCGCACTCATCTAACGCACTAAATAAATCCAACGGTACATAGAGTCCCCACTCTCAGTCAATCCAACGGTAGATAGAGCCCCCACTCTTAGTCAATCCAACGGTAGAGATCAGATCCACTCTCAGTCGGATCCTACGGTAGAATGCTACACCCCTTCTCTGCTCTCTCTATATTATATATACTAGCGCCACTCTCAACAATTCACCCAATCCTGACAAATTCTTGAAAATTTCACGAAAACCATAAATCAAATCCCTCCTTCCTCCTCCTCCTCCTCCTCCTCCTCCTCAAGAAAGAACCTCTTTCTTCCATCGACATCCATGGCTTCACCCTCTGCTACCCGCTTCTCCTTTCACGCCATCCTCTTCCTCTTCATCAGCACCACCCTCCTACTCACTATCTCCACTGCACTTGAGTTCACTGTTGGTGGGCCCTCAGGCTGGACCGTCCCCCCTGCTCAGGACCCCGATTTCTACAACCATTGGGCTTCCAGGAATCGCTTCCATGTCGGCGACACCATTAGTAAGCCTTATACCATCTCAAGATCATATCTTTATCACTTTATATTTGTCAAAACCCAACTTCTTCTAAAAAAATATATATATTTGTCGAAGAATTCAAAAATTGGTATTTCATATGTGCAGATTTCCTGAATGAAGCTGACTCAGTGCTGGTTGTGAGTGGCATCGAAAGCTACATGCAATGCAACATCACGGACCCGGTCCAAGAACCACTTGCCGGCAATGGTGTGTTTCAGTTCACGGACTACGGGTTCTACTATTTCATAAGCGGGCAAGTGGATCACTGCTTAGTGGGTCAGAGGATGATTGTTCGTGTTATGGTGCACCCAAACCCATACCCGATCAGCCTGTCGCTAGCCCCGGCTCCTTCTTCTAGCAAGGCTGCTGCGCCCAGTCCCAGTGCAAACAACCATAGACGACCTCCCTGTAGCCCGACGTCATCTGGTTTGGCTATGTGTTATAGACCTTATATCAGTTCTTCGGTGAAGATCGGTGCGGGGTCTTCTTTGGGTGTTATTAGAGCTCTTTTAGTGGTTGTGTTCTTCACTTGATAGAGTCTGTGTTTTAGGGTTCTTTAATTACAATTTTTGTTTCAGTTGTAGATTCCTCTAGGATTAGGAGTGCTTGCATGATGCATGGTCATTGTTCGATTAATGGTTCTTTAGAAGCTTGATTTGCTTAGTTTTGTTTGTCCGGTTCTGAATTTTTCTCAGTGTAAAAGGTGTCAGTCTGGATTGTGATCAGATTGCGTGTCGGTTTTTACCATTTTTCTTGAGTGTTAATGAACGAATTTTTGTCATTTTGTTACTGTATATTGTTTTTTCTGTGTTCTTTAAAATAGAATCTTTAGCTGGCATTAGCGATAATCCGTTTTTGCATTTTTTGCAATATGGCTATTCAATTTTGTTTTGTTTTAATTTGAAGAACTCTGCAGCAAACAATTCAAAATTGAACAATATAACAGAGGTTATCATACTAATTAGTAATTATTCCTTTACCAAAATCTATGGCTAATACAATACGACTATACGAGAGATTAATTTGCGTAAATCGCTCTGCAAGAGTCACGATTTTTTATCTTTTTACCGAAGCTTCTTTATAAATAGCATTGATAGACCAGTTTTACTGTACACATTTTTTTTAGTACACACATTACTTGTCCGACTTCCGAAGAGAGGATTGCATGAGTCGCTTCGTTACTATCTCCCTCTTTTGAAATTTGAGTAAATCTTAATTTTTACTGTAGCGCTTTGATAATCAACCTTGATTTGCTATTCCACTAAAATAGTTAAATGCCTCGTTAATTTTTACTGTACTATTTATTGTAAACACTAAAATCATTAAATTAATGTTTTCAAGATTCTGTATTATTTACTCTTAACAAAATGGGGTGTCCTCTCATACATTCACCACAAAAAAATAATAATTTTGATAGTGAAATCGGAATCGTTAATTTTAAAAGGGCATAGTCGGAAACCGTAAAAATTGTTATTTCCCTACTGGTTCATAATTCTCCTCATCTGACTGCCTCTCCCTCGTCTTTCTTTCATCTGCTTCTCTTCCCGCTTAATTAGGGTCGAGTGACCCAGATTTTTGTACAAGTTTCGACCATAAGTTCTTTCTTTTGCTCTTTCCCTCGACTTGTTCCTCTCTTGAACTTACACAGTTAGCCTCTGGAGCGATCGCGCGCACACGGTGTGAGAGAAGCACCCCTGAGCCCCACCGCAAGTCGCACCGCTGTTTCATCTCTCCTCTTGTAGCAGTGTGGGAGTAAGTGTATAATTGATTCAATTTCTCAATGTAACTCGAAGCTAGAAGCTTATAACTGTTGAAGTACTGAAAAAGTTTTTTCTTTCAAAATTATGTAGAGTTCTGGTAAATCTTTAGTGCTGAAGAGTGTTGTTGGAAAGGATTTTCTTCCTAGTGGTTCAGGAAATATCTCAAAGAATATGTACCAGTGAAGTAAAAGTTAACCTTCACTTCTGAAAATCTCTCCAGTTCCGATGAAGCGAGACGAGGTGCTGTAGCGCTACAGCGAAGCCTCGTGGGACTTGCGCTGGTGATGGTCGTTGTCGGATTCTTCACCATGTCGCTCAAGAAGGTGCTTGTTACCTATGCTTTTGGCCTCTTCCCTATTGCTAGGATCTTGCTCCCCGATTGGGATTTCTTCAATTGCGATTTCTCTCAGTGGTTCACCCTCATGCCCGCCACCAGGAGCGCCGTCGCTGATCGCAAGGATGATACTTCGAAGTAGGTCTTCTTCTTCTTCTTTTAGTAAATGAGATGGTGTCAATGTACACGGCACTGCGATGCATGTACTTTCTTATAGTAAACGAGAGGCATTCCTATTCATGTGCCATGCCCCTGATTTAGCGTAATGGTTTTAGAAAAACCTTGACATGCGTATTTCTCGGGAGGATTTTCTTGTTCTGAAATACAAAACATGAAGGGGTGACAAAATCTTTGTTTCTTTGGTTTATTTAGTAAGTTACAAATTAATAATCCCTTATTGTTTTCGCCGGCAATCAACTTATAGTTTCATGAAATTTCTTTTGAAGGTCAGATAATTGTCAAATTGCTTAGAATTTTGTTTATAGTTTTGGGTCCTCTTGGAAGTAATAATTCATATTTCATCCAATGACAGTAATGAAAATTCATTTCTGATCCAAATCACAATTTGATATGGATTCATCCTTATTTCCATAATTCCATATACGTCCATATTTAAGTGGAATGTTCTAAAAGTTCGGCACATATTCATTGACAAGCATAATTAGCTAGAATTAGGTGGGTTAGCAGAGTGGAAGAGTTTGGGTTGGTCTGTGGATTGAATGTTGTCCAGTAATATGTACAGGAAGGAAGCATGGAGTATTATAAAAATAGACCATGCACACACACATCTCTTTTGAGTTTGACCTTGTCTTCTTAGTTTATAGGAACACGTCATAATTGGTGGTTAGCTGATAATCACCCAATGTTGTGAAAGAAATTTTGGTAGTAAATTAGTTGCAACATTGACGTACACGAAATAACTAAAACTAGACTTCCAATCTTAATTTTTGACTTTGTGGTTTAAGACTTTTTTATTAAACAATTTAATTCCACATGTGCACTAGTTGGTTACCTAGATAGCTTATGTTATTAACCACCACAAATTAATGTTCAGCTCACTTGTAATATTATAGAAGCCTTTTGTACTAGTTAGATCTAGTTTTATATAATTTAATTATATCATAATGTTTTTTTGGTGAAATATGTGTCGTAACATTGTTTTGCACATTGCAAGGTCTTTCTTATTTTATAATTGTGCAGTATTTTTTCTTTCTTTGTGCAGTATGTTTTACCTGCTTTGAACATATATTTTTTTAGTTTTTGTGTTCTTTGTTGACCTTATTTCTTATCTTACCTTGTTTAGCTACTGTGAGAAAAGAAATTCAACGAGACTGATAGAGAGACTGGCCGATCCAAAGTGATCTCTTCTGTTCCAATTCGTTTGAGTCTATACTCTTCTCATGGTTCAGTACAACATACTTTAATATTATAAAGAGTTCTTATAAGAACAATGAGTAGTTGGCGTGCCTGTACCTTGATGAACGACAAAAAAGGACATATAATTGAAATCTGACATGTTATGTGTTTTGACTTTTAAGTAGTTAATGATCTCTATTGGTACTTGGCAATGACAGCTTATTGCACTGTATATGAATCAGACACCACTTGTTTCATTGGTTTGATGATTTGTTACTGAAATTTTCTCGACCAACTCAAAAGAAAAAAAAATCTTGACTATAGTTGCAAGATCCCCTATTTTACGTTGTCAATATGAAATTATTTTTGTTTGCAAATAAAATAGAGCTTATATCTGCTTCTATATGATAATATTTTTTCTAATTGTAGTTGTCAATCTGACACTTATCGATCTTCCTGGGCTTACTAAGTTTGCTGCTGGTAAGTTTATTTTCCTGATTTTATGTTGCAATTTGGTTCTTCTTGTTGTGAACTTGTTGCTAAAAAGTTTTTCCCTATGCTTTTCTAGAGGGCCAGCCTGATAGTATCGTGGAAGATATTGAAAATATGGTTTGAGAAAACATTGAGAAGGTAATGTTTGCACTCTAATACTGCGAAGCTATTTTATTTAATGATTGTCTTAATTATACCATGTGTGTCTTAGCTGTAAATTTGGCATTATTCGGTCCATTAATTACTAATAAAGTTGTTGCTTCTGATATTACTTGGCACTTTCCTTCTTGTTCTTCCTTTACAATTTTGATATGCATGTTCTCAACCTTATGCATAGAAATATAGCAGACAGAACATGACAATATGATATCATTATGAATATAAAGGCTTGAGGTATGAAACCCTAGAAAAGGCTTGCCCAGCTTTAATGTGATATGATCATTTTTTTATGGTTTAAGATAATAAGAGGGCACTTAGAATCTGGACATGGTCCGGAATTTGAGATTCCGAATGTTCTATTTTCATGATTTTCGGGACATTTGTTCCAATATTGTGTTTTTTTTCCTTTTTAAATTGTTTATTTTGAAAATTTCCGGTGTGCATATACTTGCTCTGCTTAATGAATCAAATGCATTTATTTCCTTTTCTGAGCAACCAAATATGCTCCACTATGATTTTGCAATAATTACTCAATTAAATACGTTTCTTATTTGTTTTCTCCCATTTATTTTGCATAAGAAAGAAAAAGGCAATTAAGCACTAGTAATTGCTTACTTTTAGTTTAGGTAAAGCTAGAGCAACAACAGCTTCTTAAAAAGGTATGTTTGATATTTTGGTACATTTGAGTATATCTTAGTCCATATCTTCTGAAGGCTCACAATTTTCTAACGTGTGTGGTTAAGTGAGATTATGACGACAACAACAACAACAACAACAAAACCTTTAGTTCCAAACAAGTTGTGGTTAAGTGAGATTGATTTACATAAGTTTTAGTCACATGAGCATAATTAATTTTGGAAAACCTTCGAATGAGAAATTTTGCACTCAAGGGATCCTGCTAATGCTTTTGATTTCTAACTTGCACTTTTTTGTCTTTAAGTGAGATTAAGTTGCATAATTTGGGGGTTTTAGCACTAATATTTTGCTACAAAAGTTCCGTCTCAATGCCTAAATGAATTTCAGGAAAATGTTGTCTTAGCTCAGAAAGAAAGCAACTTGACACTTACAATTTTACCCTTATTCATTTTGTAGGTCCTACCGGTTGGAGAAAGAAATGTGAAGGATGCTGCAAACATTAAATCTCTTTCTCAGTACTCGTCAATATTATTATATTTGTGTTCCTGCAGGGTGCAAATGGAGAACAAAATGTACTCAAAAGAAAATGTTAAGGCATCAAAAGATGCCAAGCCAATTCCAGAGAAGTTACCCTTTGCCAAAGTTGTTACCAATGTTGCTAGATTGTATTTTTGAGGCCTAGTTAGCAATTTTCAATAGGTTTATTTTAGATATTTTGTTTTAAAATTTGTATATGTTGGTTTAGTAGTGTGTAGAGGTAGAAGTATTGAGTAGGCATGTTCTTTTTGTTCATCCTCTTCTCTGTGAGGATAGCTTTTCGTTTTTTGTCTTTGTAATTGCTTCCATCTTTTGTTTTTTTAGTATATTTAGTGGCTTTTCGTTTACTGTGTTTGTTAGTATGAGATCTAGTGCCTGTAAGGATGGGGATATGTTCTAGTAGCTTTTGTGAGAAGTAAAATTTTGAGTTTTCTTGTATGTCTTGAGACGTTTGTGCTAATGCCAATTGAATGCATCGTGTTCTTGAGTCCTTGTGTAATAGAGATGTGGTTTTATTGTCTACCTAATTGTCTAATTTCATTTAATGCAAACTTGACTTATTTTACTTTTAAATTGTAATTTGAGGGTAATATATTCTATTTTATTGTTGTTTTAAAGAAGTAAATTCTATTTTATAATAGAATTTTTTTGCCATGCATGTTTCATTTATAGATTTTATGTTCATATAATTAGAGAGCCCAATATTAGGTTATAGAAATAAAATAGGAAATAAATTAATTAATTAATCGAAGCAACAAATGCTGAGTAGAAAATGGCATACATAAGCTTTTAGCCCGATATTAATAACCCCCATATCAGAAAATGGCATAAATGCTCCTTATATCATACAAAAGCAACAAATTGATTAATCAAAGTAGCCCACTTTGTACAAACTATGATCCTTGAATGTTTAATTCAAAGTTAAGTTAAATCGACACAACTTAGCAATGCATAAGAAGAAACCTGCTGCACAAAGCATCCACATTGAAATAATATAAGTAGCTGATTTATTTTGATACAAAAAGAAACAAAAATTTTATTGCGGTTTGACTTCTGTGAATATAACTGCTCTGCACAAATTCATTTTATGGCCTTCATAACAAAAGTATCATTGAAAACTAAAATTCTAACCTGATTTCATTTGATAATGAAATTTCATTATTGTTTTAATAAATCCTAACATACCGCTATTTTCTCAGTGCTAGAGGTCAATCGCTATCTTTTCTGGGTGGAGATAAATTGATCTTCAGTTTTGTATATTTTGAGATTATGGTGCTATCAGAGCTCAATGCATCTTTTAATCATGCATAACCATTTGCTAAGTGAAATGCAACAACTCCAGCCACCTATAATAGACATGATTTGCAGGTGAAGATTAGTCAGATATTTGGTATAAGCCTACAACATTTCTTGCAGCTTGACAATAATTTTTTTGAACAAAATACAAAAATACCTTCTTCCCAAGCACAACCGAGGCATTGCGCCATCTCTTGAAAATGCATATGCCATTCTGATTTTGCACCAAAAAGAAAATTAAAAGCTGCCTAAAAGTATAAAAAGGATAGTATTGCTACAAAAATATAAAGTTACATACAGGCGGTTCAACCGAAGCTTGCAGATCACGCGTTATGCACTCTAAAAAGGATAGTATTGTCTCTAGTTAAGAAGATGGATTCAAGATGAAAACATGATATATAAATATTTTTTTGCCAATTTTTAATATATTGGAAAGTGAAATTATGATAAACTGGTACGCATTAAATGAAGTTTCAATTTCCAATATGACTATGCAAGTTCAATATGATAAGAATACATCCCTGATCTAATTTTGACAACAATATGTTTCTGATCCCAAGTCCACATTGCCAATATTTATAAATTCATCTATTCCTTTATTTTCTGAAATTTATAATTCAAATGATTCTATTTTAATTTATATATTTGCTTTTAGAAACTTTATATCTCAATTATTTAAAGAACATCAAGATAACATAAAAAGTTAAAACATGTGCATCTAAGCATCCATTACTAAATTTAGTATCTGACAAGAAAAGCACAATAAATATCAACATTTCACTGAACCAAGGTTAGTAGAAATATATAATTAATTTATTTCACATATTGTTTTGATTTGATTAATCTTAATGATGCCATGAACAACTAAATAATTGAGAACAACAATGGAGCAATTACAACTGTCACAAGATAGTAACCACAATAGAGAGGGCCCCCCACCAAAGAGGTCGTTGTACTGCTCAACTTCTCTCAGCGCCTGAGTGGCTGGTTGAAGACCCAAAATGCTCTCTTGACAGCCCACCTAGTACCAGTAGAGTTATCAAACGACAACATATGAGGCACTTTCATGGCGGTAAGGCTGAGTGGTGGTGCCACACTGTCATTATACATCTTTCTGCAAAAATACGTAATTGCCACACTTAAAGGCATTTATACAAGAGGATATTTTGAGAAGTATACATAATTTATCTATATAAATATTCCAGCTCTAATCAATGCTTATCCATTAAGTCATCAATAATACCAAACACCTAATTTGATAATATTGAAAGGCAATGATACACAGAAATAAGTTTTTAGATCCTATACAAATACAAAAACTATCACAATAGTATCTTGCATTGGATTGGTTTTTCCAATTTTATTGAGAAACTAAGTCTCTAAGTAATATTTTTCTTGATTATTTCCATTAGAATTTTTATGACTCTAACAATATCTTTTTCTCGGTTCTATAGCTTTTCTTCCATGTTCAAGGATTCTTATTGGTATGTTGGAGTATTACATATGAAGAAAGAAGAATTCTATGTATTAGATGCCATGAGCAATAAGCATGACCATGAATTTTATGAGAAGGAAGCTTATGATTTGGTGAGTTGTGTGTATATTTCCCGTCTTTTAGAAAAGCAATCCAAACTTTGATTTTATCACTCATGTTTTTACATTGCATAATTGTTAGGAATATCTCAGTGTTTGGGATCATACTTTTGTGGGGAAACACGACAATCATCGCCCTTATATGGCCAATAAAAATATAATCCAATATTCTGCAACATGCTGATATGTATGGTGTATTCATCTCTCTTCTTTAATTATTATAAAGCCTTTCTTTTGTAGTATTGATGCATATATTTTTTGCAACCTTCAGTTCATCAAGTGGCTTCTTGGCTCTAAGATATATGGAGTTGTGGAATGGAAGTGATTTGGAGCCTACTAACTTCTCTGAGGTACACATATTTATACAATATTGCTTGGCAATGTTTCTATTTAAAACCAATTGCATAATGCTAATTTGATTTGTAATGTGCATTTTGTAGACCAACATAGACACCAGGAAAAAAAGATGGCCGCAGAGTTGATCTTTCCGGATTTGAACTCTATCAATGATGTGCAAAAGTTACGACAAGACATTCGAGCTTATATATAAAAATGCATTATGTTAGTGTTTTGATATGTATGTTTTAGATAGACTAGTTGTTCTCATTTTAGCTTCAGGAATTTTTTTATTTTAGTTTGCAAAATTCTAGAATTTTAATATTGCTACTTGGTACTTATCCTTATTTTCTATTTTCTTGTATTTTAATTGTGTTTCATACTGAAGGTTGAGTTAATTTTATGAAAATGATATTAGTCTTTTTATATTCTTTATTGTTTCTGCATATCTGCTATCTTCAAGCATAGTGCATGTGCAAGATGGTAAATCAATTTTCAGTTTTAGAGAGGCTAGCTTTTTTGACGAGTAGCCTCTTGTTACAATTGAACAAAAAGAAAGGTTGTGGTTCAAACAGTCCCAAGTGTTTTATCAGTTTTCTTCCATTCAGTTTCTCATGTGTCAATTCTGTTTGTCACAAATTAATTAAAGGATATGTATTTCTACCTGGTGCTTTTCAATTCTTTCTTTTTGACAACTGCATTTCCATAGGTACTATTAGGTGCAGTGAACCTAAAGAAGGGATCTGAATAGGTGTCTAAAACCTAGCTGACCACAAATCATTGCTTTGTGCTTTGTTTTTTTTTTGTTTAGTTTTGTTCTCGGCTATAATAAACATTACACACACCCTCTTAAGTTGTTAAATAACATGCTAACATATGGTTAGATATGTAGAATATGAAACATTTTGATTTTCTCTCAAATTTTTAGGGCCTTTAAAAAAACAAACTACTATGAGTCGGGAACCAAACAAAGTCCTATTACGAAGTACGTAACACATACTATAAATTCGCCAAATTGTACATATTACTCGTTATTTAGAACCTTTAAAGTGCCTATCTCGAAAACAATACTAGCACTTGAGTATGCACAATTTGAACTTTTCTCAAATTTATAGCATAAATAAATAGTAAATCAAACCAATCCAAACAACAAACAAAGGTTTTTTGAACAAATGTTAATGTAATCTTTTCAGCGTTTACTTCTCTCGATAGGCTCGTGCAATAAGATCGTGCCCAATCGATCATCGAAGATAGGAAACAGAATAGCTCAATGTACAACTGCTGAAAATTGGCTAAGTACCCATGGTCGCGTCTGAACAAGCCACATTCGTGTGTCTCTATAGGCTAATTCGTCACGACACACAATTGGTATAAGGGTTCATTAGAGAGAGCGTCACATCCTCTATCCAACGAGACCATTTTCGAGCAAATCCTCTTAGAATACACAAAATTAATCAAGTTCAAAGTCAGCAAGTGACTGCAGGAAGCGACCACATCAATATCCGCAACAGGCCACAATACACCACCACCTCACAAGATATGTCGCATGACAACGCTCTGTCCCCTCACGCTTCACGCTTCAAGTCGTCGGACGTCGTTGCACGCGCGCATGACGCTGCTTCGCCACTGCGCACTACATGAACCCGCTCGACCTAGTTGCAAGCCACATGACATTGCCTCGACGCTGCACGTTGCATAACGTCGCATATGGTAATTCACTCGTCACATCACATGACGTCGCTCCGCCGCTTCACACTTCACGCTGAAAGTGGCAGCACGCCACATGACGTCGCTTCGTCGTTGCGCACCGCATGAAGCCGCTCGAGCCTGTTGCTACTTAACGTTGCTCGATGTCGCCACATGTCGCACGACACCGATCTACCGTTGCATGTCGCACGACGCCTTATCGCCGCCTCACGAGTCATGTGCACCAACTTTCTCAACAATTGCATGAGCTCACATTGCACAAGATGGAGCACTATAGAGGGGTCGATGTACGATTGGATGAGATCGATGCTTTTCAAGAACAATATCGTGCATCTTGAATTGAAAGATATGGGTTTTGAGATCCAATGCATGAGGGTGACAAATTTAGGGTATGAGAGAGAGCGCAACAACTTTTTAATTTCAGAAATTTCAATTTGATCTTTTAATTTACTATGCTCCATTAGAGACATGTTTTGTATTTGTACTCATGTTATATTTTGTATGTTTTTTGCTTTGAATATTTGAGTTGTTTGCTTGCATATTATATTCTCTTAACTATGCTTCTCAATTTATGTCTATGTGCTTTGCTAGTCATATCATGAATTTATAATTGACTTGAGAGGAGCATATAGTTCAGTACTTATGTCTTAATTGTCAAATTTATATTATTAAGGGGAAACTTGTTTATCTTGTCTTGAAATTGAAATACATGTAAATATTTAGGGGGGAGATATCGATTTTGAGTTGAGCATTTTGCCAAACTTCACAAAAAGGGGGAGAAATGTAGCGTTGTGCATGCAATTTAATATGCACACACATAGAGCTTTACAAATTATCAAAATGAGAAGTTTGTTAGATTAAACTCTTCTTTGGTTTGATAATTTGCAAAACAAATCGGTACTAATCTTGCACAATTGAGTTTTGGTGAGTTGTAGGTTTATACATGTACAAATTGATGTTGCAAATGCTTAATCATGCATGTACAAGTCAAGACGATCAAATAGATATCAAGAGCAAGCAAAATAGACTCAGGTAGAGCCTTGCATTACCATAACGTAAGGAAACTCGTAACAACAGGTTACCGACCCGTCACAACAGATTACCGATCCGTCACAACGAGTTACCGACCCGTCACAACAGGTTGAAGAGATAAAGAGCCAGAAGACATGGAGTAAGAGAACTTTGGCAGAGCCTTGTAACAAAAAAATTGATCGGCTGTCTATCTTAGCAACCGATAATTTGTATTGTGGGTGCTCGACTGTTTAATTTTGATGACCAATTGTCTAAATAATTGATTTAACACCGTTCAATTTATGAAATCAATGACTCAAATTGAAAATTAGAAAAAATTTATCATTGCATGTACTGAAGATTTGAAGTAAAACTCATTTTAGTATTTATTTTATTTTTTTGCAGCTACTGTCAAGTTCTGAAAAAAAATATTTATTTTATTTTGTTTAATATTAAAAAATTCGGTAACCTCTCCTTATTTAGTGTGCTGGTGTCCGTACCCTCTAGTCTCGTTTTGTCCGTTTGAGCTTCTTTGTAACCGTCCCTCCCCCCCCCCTGATTCATTTCCGATCACCTTTCTGATATCATTTGTGAAAACAAATCGACATATTGAAATCTCACTACTCTGAAAACCCTAAATGGCGGTGAAGGGAAAGGACAAAGAGGTAGAAACGCCTTCGTCGTCAAAGAGAAAAGCCTCTTCTAGTCCCTCGTCTAGCAAGAGGCGGCGCTCCGGCGTGCTCAAATTTGTCGATGACGCCGCTTATGTTGCTGAAGAAGACGGAGAGGAAGACGATTCCGAGTCCGATGCCGACGACGACCTTGACGATTTTTTCGAGGGTAGCTGAATCTCAACCTTAGCTCTCTTTTTCACCCCTTGTTTATTAGCTAGGTTAATTTTCCCTGGTTTCTCCTTTTCTTTGGTTCACATTACTTCTGATGTTAGTACTTAGGAGTGGCAGAACACTGGCGTTTAATTAAATAG
>CAXKVX010002823.1:0-21812 GCA_964058865.1 Eleocharis quinqueflora | reverse complement strand
CAGATGTCAGATGCCTCCAATGATTATAGAAATTAAAATGATTTTAATTCTATTTACTAACATAACACAGATCATATTGGGTCACCCCGCATAGGAGCTAATCAGAGAATCTTAATGATTAATTATAAATAGGTTATAATTAATATTAAGATGATTATAATTAATTATATGTGATTTGACTAAATTATATACGTCATATAAAATGACAAGCAAAAACAACGGTTGAATTTATAAACGTATACGATACGTTGTATAAAATCATACCGCAACCAAACCAATACCAAATCCTGAAAAATATAATTGTTGAGAACAATTATATGTTTATGTATATTTATATATATATGATTTAGATTTTAAATATTAATTATGGTTTTGAATTTGGGATGAAAGTCATTTATCAAATTAAAATAATTAAAATCTTAATTAAAAATAATAAAAAAAAAATATCTCAAAGAGGTCGGCAAGGGGCAAATAGGAAATTTCACAATTTTTGGATATTTTGTTTTTGCCGACCTCAAGAGGGGTATTTTTGGAAATTCACTTTTTCCAAGGATTTTTTGGTAAAATGTACACCTCCTCATTTTGCTATAAATAGAGGGGTAGGGGGAGAGAGAAAGAAGCACCAAAATCGACTCGTATCTGTTAACTCAAGATTGTATCGATAAATATACTTTCTCTCTTTCTCGTATACATTTGTTTACGGGATTCGAAAAATAGTATTTTTGTGAAAGAGCGGTATTCCATATTTGGATAACTGCGAGTCAAGAAGATATTTTATTTAGTCCGTATCTCGGTGAATAGTGTTTTTGCGGGATATCGCGGCTTTCGGTATTTCTGGCAGAAGAAGTAAGCCGCTCTCTGATCGTCTTGGTGGACATCCGATAGAGGTATCAGACGTCTGATACTCCGAGGAGAAGAGCGTCTCGGATTCAGCCTTTTGAGTCTTCTGCGGTCCAATTCGAATTTAGATCAAGGTATTAATGTTATATTAATCTATTTAATTTGTAAGTAGATTAAAGTTTTAGAATTCAGTTAAGGAGTAGATCTATATAGGGATTAAATAGGGTTTTGATGTTAGAGATAAACGGGAGGTGGACACCCTCCGTGGTTTATCTGACATACCTCGTTTAATCCCTGGCTTAAGTTAGACGTAAAAATTTTGTTTTACGGTCTTTCCGTTGCTTAGGCCAATTGACGGGTTTTGAACTGTTCGTAACCCAACAATTGAGGCACTATTTTTATTTAATTTGATCATAGTGCCTGATTTGTAGCTTTTTAGAGCTTGCATATGACTCAATGCCTTCCCTATGGCATATCACAGAATCAGGAAAAGATTTTTACTCAAGAGAGAGAAATTCAAGATCAGAAAAAGGGATTCTTGAATCGAATCTGTCCTAAGATGGATTTAATGAGAAAAATGGATCATTCGATCTCAAGGAAAGAAGCAAGTAGGACGTTCTTACGGGGTTTATTTATGTTTTAAAAGATTGTTTAAATCATTTGCAACATCAGAAATCAATCATCAAAGACTTCATGTATAAACATTTCGAATTTAGATCTAAAACATCAACACAGCAAGATGAAGAAAGCTTCAACTTTGATATTCATTTTGCAAACAAGCAATTTACAGTATCTATAAAGTAAAGCATATAGAAAGAGGTCTTTTCTCTGCCAAACTCAACACCATTCACCTGAATTTTCAGATGATATGTCGGATGAGAGAAAGAAGGCTTGGCAAGTGTAAAGCAGATTTGACCACTCTCATAGTTTAAATAGAGAAAAAAGCATTTGATTCAGTGGTCTGCATGAGTATTTATAGCCTTAACATCTAGTATTTACATTAGATTCCTATTTTTATTAGATTTTTTTATTATATTTTGCTTCATTTGCTAACTTAAGCTTTCATGTTGCATCTTGAGTCTTATATAGTCTTTCATGTTGCATCTTGAGTCTTTCAGGTGCTAGATGGGTTTCATTCTGTTATTTGGGTGCAATTAGTTTTCTATAAGTTATAGAAGGCATCTTTGATCACTATCATTGGTTTAATTGACATATGCCCTTGGATGATGCCAACTCAGCATTAATCATTGTGATTTGATTTGATTGGCTTCTAGAGGATCCTCATGTGTCCTTTATTGACCTTAGCAACTTTTGGCAGGAGTGTAGAAGCTTTTCAGGTTATTGGTGCTGATGTTGATACCTCATTTCACTATTTTATTATGCATTTGAGCTCAAGATTTGGGCTTCTGCAGTTGAGCTCCAAATTAACCCCAACTAAGCTTTGAACATATTCAACTCAGTGTTGTGAGGCCATTGCAACTCCTATTTGCATCTGCATAGCTCTCTAGACCATTGTACTACATTGTCGATAGCTGTGAGAGAAGGCTTAGGTACCTTGATCAAATTGGTTGCTCCCAGATCAAACCAAGCTCATTTCTAACATCATGGTGATCACAGGAATTAGCCAAGTATCTTGTCTTGAGCTCTAGTGTCTTGGATTGCTAGTTTCAATTTGGTACCGACAAGTTTGAGCTTGACCTCCCACCTTATCCTTTGAGCTTTAATTTCATGGAAGGGTACCATTGTGCTCTTCTCACTCTCCTCTTTCGATTGGTATATGGCATGCCCTTTTATTCTCAAAGGGTCCGTTTGGCAAATCAAAGAATAGCGTTAGAATAGTGGAATTAGAATAGTAAAAATAGAATAGTGTGATTTTGGAAGAGTGGTATTCTTGACTATTCTGAAGAGAAAAATTGTCGTTTGGCAAGTGTCAATTGGAATAGTAAAAATATTGATAGTTATGATAATAAAATAATAATAATGATGAAATATTATAATTCTAATAAAAATAATAATATAACAAATAATGATAAATAATAATAATAAAATAATAAAATAATAAAATAATAATAATACTAATAAAATAATAATAATAATATAATAAAATAATAATAATAATAAATAATAATAAATAAGAATAATAATAATATAATAATTATTATCGTAAATAATAATAAAATAATAATAATGATGATGAAATATTATAATACTAATAATAAAAAATAATTAATACAATAATAATAAATAATAAATAATAATAATGATGATGAAATATTATAATACTAATAATAAATAATAATAACAATAATAATATATAACAATAATAATAAATAGTAATAAATAATAATGAATAATGAATAAAATAATAATAATAATAATAATAATGATTAAATATTATAATACTAAAAAAAAATAATAATAATAATAAATAAGAATAATAAAAAATATATAATAATAATATAATAATATTATCATAAATAATAATAAAATAATAATACTGATTAAATATTATAATACTAATAATAAATAATAATAACAATAATAATAAATAATATAAATAATAAATAATAATGAATAAAATAATAATAATAATAATAATAATAATAATAATGAAATTTTATAATACTAATAAAATAATAATAATAATAAATAAATAATAATAATAAAATATATAATAATAATATAATAATTATCATAAATAATAATAAAATAATTATAATGATGAAATATTATAATACTAATAATAAATAATAATAACAATAATAATATTATTATTAATAATAATAATAGTATTGATGAAATATTAAAATACAATAAATTTGATTAGTTAGTCATACGGAACAGTGTATTCTGCTATTCCATCTATATGGTGGTATACCGAAATAGCCTATTTTACCACTATTCCATTATTTTGAAAACATGTTTGGCACTCCCTAATTCCGGAATAGAGCTCTATTCCGAAATAGTGGTGGTTGCCAAACACACCCAAAGACCAAAGAGATCACTCTCATTGGAGGTCTCCAGTTTTGAGTCGAGAGAAGCTCAGATCGAGAGGAAGAAGAAGGAGATGTGTTGGCTCAAAACATGTGTCAAGAATCCAATGGTTCAGTCCATCCCCTCTCTCTTTTCATGTTTAATCCTGATTTGGGAAGAGGTTTAGGACATGGGCAGGGGGCTTAAGGACTTGATGAGTCACTGACAAGGTCATGGATTGGATCTTGGCCAGCGTTTGATTAGGGCGCTGAGAATATAGATCCCACATGTCAGGTTTAATGAGACTCAAACCCAGTAGCATTTTCCCTTTTGTTTCTTGATGAGCTAAGTTCTTATGGGCCAAGAGGCTGACAAGGCTTGAAGCTCAATTACATAGTTGTGAAGTAGGTTCATTCAAATTCAGAAATGTTTAGTAATTCATATAAAGGCTCAAGTTGTACCCATATGCTATTTATGCTTGAAAATTCAAATTTGAATTATTCATATATGTTTTGAATTGTTTGGATGATCAAATGGTCGAATTTTTTTAGTAAAATAAAGCCCAAAATTTCACAAATTTTCTGTAGGATTTATTGGTATATAACTTGACCAAGTTTCTTGAGCTTTTGGCCCTTGATTAATTCCAAAATATTTCCATGTGATTATTTAATAATATGACAATCATGTTAATTACACACTATGCTTAAAGAACGCTTTTGATCATATAAACTTCTTTAAAGAACATTCTTGAGCCTCCCTTTGCACTTGATTAGGGTTTGATGAGGTTTTGGCTTTTTTTTACATAAGACCCTAATTTCTTTCAATGTTGAAATTGCCCTTCATTTGATTCCCCTTACATGATTGATTATGCTCTGATGCTTCCTTTATTTTCTTCTCTATTTTAGGCTAATAATTAGTACATTTTCAAGTCCCAACAAAAGCCACCCATTTTAGAGGGGTTGATAGAGTTCTGAACTCTAGAAATCCTTTATGGTGCATCATTATTCTTTACTCTAATGGTAGCTAGAATCCAATTTTCTTCGTGTAGGTGTTGAAGTATGCACTACTTGGTGAAAATTTTCAGTGAGGTGCAAGAGTCTGGTTACTCTACAACCTCATTGGTTTCTTTCCAAGTACACTACTGCTTCTCTTTCCTAATTTCCTTTATTGAAATTAGGGAAATTGGACACATTGTGTTGTGATTGCTTGGTGTTTTCTTAGAACGTGACCACCCTCTTTGGCATTGTGTGCTATTTTGCATCAAGATGTTTTGAGATTATGTGCCATCTTACACATACATGTTTTTGGGATTGTGTTATGTTGCACTATGTTTGGTTAAGGATTATGCTACATTGCAACAAGTTTGTTTCAGGTATTGATGTGCCATCCTACACATGTTTATTTCTTGAATTGATGTGTTATCCTGCACATGTTTGTTTCTGGACTTGATGTGTCATCTTGCACATGTTTGTTTCTAGTGTTGATGTGTCATCTTGCACATGTTTGTTTGAGGTATTGATGTGCTATCTTGCATATGTTTTGTTTTGAAATTGATGTGCTATCTAGCACATGTCCGTTTCTGGTATTGATGTGTCATCTTGCACATGTTTGTTTCTGGTTTAATTCTTTGGGTTAAAATATCTGGGGTGCCACTTGACGATTCTCTTGTCAAGATATTTTCGGCATGATGTTTCACTGATTTTGAAGGCTTTGAAGGCACCACTCAGCAATTACATGCGGTAAAAATTCTTTGATGATCCCCTGAATTGAAGAGCTTCTGGTGTTTTCATGGCAGGTGACAACCTTGGTATAATCATCCAACTCCCTCGAGAGTTGAGATGAACTTCTGGTAATTTCATGATAGGTTATCACCCTAGTGTAGTTAGGGATGTCAATGGGCCTTACTCGCGGGTATTTTGTCTATCCCGCGACCTACCCGACCCGCAAAAATGTCATACCCGCCCTACCCGGCCCGCGAAGATGGGCTTAGAATTAGCAGTCCGGCCTACCCATGGGCTTCACAGCCCGGCCCATGGGCTACCCGCACAGGCCCGCCCAATACTCCAGTGCATCACAACATCATGGCATCAAATAGAAAACATTATTTTTCTATTATTGAATGTACAATTTGTAATTACTGAATTGTAAAATTTGTTATAATTTTAGAATTTCAGATTAATATTGTTTGATAATTTGATATCACAATCAGCTATCAGTATTATAATCGGCCAAATCTATTCAGGCCTCACGTCATATACTAAGATCCAATCTAATTCAATAATATAATCGATCCATGGGTAGCCCGTAGGTACAACTTCACAGCCCATAGCCCGCCCAGGCCCGGCCCTCCATGACAATGGGCCGGGTGGGTATAATGCTTGGGCCGGGTAGGTATGTGCGGGCCGATGGGCCTACGGGCCAAACTGCCATCCCTAAGTGTAGTCATCCAACTCCCTCGAGAGTTGAGATGAACTTGTAGTGTATTCATAGCATGTTACCATCCTAGTATACTCATCCAACCCACTTGAGAGTCGAGATGAACTTCTGTTGTTTTCATGACAAGTTACCACTCTGGTATACTCATCAAACTCCCTCAAGAGTCGAGACGAACTCCTGGTGTGTTCATAGCAGGTTACTACCCTAGTATACTCATCCAACTCCCTCAAGAGTTGAGACGAACTTCTGGTGTGTTTACACAGGTTACCACCCTAGTATACTCATGCAACCCCCTCGAGATTCGAGATGAACTTTTGGTGTTTCTGTGGCAGGTTACCACCCTGGTATACTCATCCAACTCCCTCAAGAGTCGAGAGGAACTTCTGGTATGTTTATAGCAAGTTACCATCCTGGTATACTCATCCAACCCCCTTGAGATTTGAGACAAACTTCTAGTATTTTCATGGCAGGTTACCACCCTGGTATACTCATCCAACTCCCTCATGAGTCGAGACAAACTTCGCCTTGAAGACATGTTTATCTTGGAGCCATATGCACCACATAGATGTGTCCATCAGTTTGGTTTTGACCAGGGTATTCTTGAGGGCATGATATGCATCCGGGATGTTTTCATGAATGAGACCGAGTTTGAGGATTATTTGGACTAGTTGTTTAGAATTGGGATCGACCTTCGATTTTGCATTCTCGAGTTGGGCAGGCGGGCCAGATTTCATGTGACGCACCAGCATAGACATGTTGCTCGCATTGGCGCTATTTTGAAGATCCAGACCGCATATTATTTGGCTGAGACTTTATTTCCTCGACGTGCACGCAATGCCTTACGGGCTCCACCAGTGAGGAATTTATCACATGTGGCTACATCGGGTTTTCCAGGATGGGACAACCGGTATACTCTTTCTGATGTGGGTATGTTCCCTTTGAGTTGAACTTTTTTTACTTGGTGGCTTCTTTCCTTTTCATTTAGTCTTTTGATTGACTTTGATTTGATTTGGTTTCAACTGTTGACTTGCCACAGGTGACTTTGGGGACCCTGTTGATACAGCAGCTTGGGATGCGGCTCTGTCGGATTCAGTGACAGAGGTTGTCCCTGTTGGAGCTTCGAACGAGTTTTTTGATGATGATACGATTGAGAGCCGATTAGGGAGCCTATACCCATGACGGATGATCCTCCAGCGCCTGCTTCTTCTTCAGGTATGTTTCATTTTTACTTTTCTTTTGGATTTTGACTTTGGTTGGGGCACAGTAACTTGGACCTCCACTTTTTCTTTGCTGGCTTTTTACGCACCAACATTGTATTGTTGTATTTTAATTTTGGTGCAATTCAAATAGGGTGTAGCCATCATATTATCAAAACCCTAAATAACAATTGCAATTCAATTAAAGTTTCTCCGTGCTACGTGTTTGAAATAAAATAAAACAGGCTGAAGCATGAACTTACTTTCCATCTCAAATGTTGTCTCCTTTCTTCAAAACTTGAGTGTGCAGAGTTGTTCTTGCTATCGCGGAAGTCTCTTCCAACGGGTCCTTAGTTGATGAGTCATTCCAAGCGATTAGAGATGCTTTCTTTTCTCCGATAGTACGAATGCCTCAACAGAGTATGATCACTCAATGGAGAAGTGTATCGGTAGATACGCACAACACATGTGTCCTGAATGTGTTTCCATTGATTGAATTGCCTCGTAACGCTTGAAGACATGGCTCTAATTATAGAGGCATTAGTGTATCTTGGAAAGATGCCAAATTAATTATCAAATATTCACAAATATTTGAAATTATATTCTCTCCGATTCTTTTCCAAATTCTAATATTCAATGTTGTAAATATTTTCACAAATTCGATATAAAAGCTAGAATATCAATCAGAAAGATAATTGTAAATCTAGGCAGCCAAAACTTGCCTTAAAGCAGATCTCTTGCAGTTGCAATGAATCTTATAGTGGCCGCATTTGACTTGGCAATTCCAGAATTGGCAGGTTTCTGCCAGGTCTCTTGCGACCGCAATGGGATCATTTGCGGCTGCAATTAATTATGCTGGAAATAAGCAGATTTATTGCCAAATCTCTCCTACTATATTGCGATCGCAAAGGATTTTATTACGGTCGCAATAGACTTATGTTTGTGATATTTTGCTTGGGCTTTGATCCCATTTGAGTTGGATTTAGCCCAAACAATATTTCTGACTTTACACTTACACCAATATATAGTTTAATTGATCATAATCAGTCCATTAATAATTATAATTAATGTACTTTAATTATATATGCATTCGTGCCCAAAATCTTAGTGAAATACGTACAATGCCTTGAATATTAAATTAATCACATTTACGATTTCCAAAATTATTTCTCGTAATATTAGATGACAATACATGACATATAGTAATAATATAACACGTTGTCCAAACTTTATTTATTGGAATTGACGTCTCAATTCCAACAATCTCTCACATGACAAGTGTGATCCATTTGATTACATATGTGTGGATCTGGCCAGATCACTTTAAACTTTTTTCTTTATTTTTGTATCTCTTAAACAATTAGATCCACCAATTATACCAGTAAGGGACTTAAACGATAATCACCACATTTTCTGCGCAACTTTATCGATATAAATTACAGTACCAAATACTTCTGGATGACATGAATTAGACTTTGATCATATAGTTCAGAAATTACACAAGAGTGTGATTTTACGTGCCTATTTCCAAATGAGTCACCTTTATTTCTTTACTTTAGTGAGGTAAAAAACTTTAAAGAAAGAACACAATGAGATTCAAAATATAATTTGCATATATCATAACTTGTTACAAATTACTTAGCATGGAACTTTAAAAATAAACCCAGACTCTCACATTTTCCCTAAACTATCCTAACATAGGTACTACGCTTATATGAGCAACATGCTCATGAAACTTCTTGGATGGTAATGCTTTTTTAAGAGGATCTACAATCATGGAGTTTGTACCAATATGTTCCATCTTTGACTCATTGTTCTGTACTCTTTATTTTACTGTTAGAAACTTGATGTCTATGTACTTAGGATTGGTCGAGCTTCTGTTGTTTGTCGCATAGAGTACGACTGATTGTTGTCACACATCAAAGTAAGTGCCTCTTGATGGTAGGGATCACTTGTAGCCTAGTGACAATATTCTTGAGCCACACGTCATGGTTTGAGGCTTCGTAGCATGCAATGAACTCGGCCGCCATAATAGAAGGTGCTATAAGTGTCTGTTTAGCACTCTTCCACGATACAACGTCACCTTCCATCATGTAGATGTATCTCAACGTCGACTTTATGCTATATACTCAGCCTCCAAAATCGGAATCAATATATCCAATGACCTTGAGCTTTTTCGATCTCCGATATGTGAGTATATAGTCTCTTGTTTTCTTCAGGTACCTCAGCATCCTCATTGTTGCTTTCTAGTGCTTCATTCATGGGTTGCTTAAGTATCGCTCTAGCATTTCTTTAATAAAGGTTATGTCCCGTCTCATATACACATGGGCATATAGTAGACTGCCTACAATGGTTGCATAGGGGATGTCTTTCATGGCAATTTTCTTAGAATCAGTTTTGGGACATTGTTCGAGACTGAACTTGTCTCATTTAACTATGGGTGTATCACATGGTTTACAGTCTTTCATGCCATACCTACTCAGCATTTTATCGATATAATTTCTTTGGAATAGTCTCATGATACCCTCGATTATGTCCCTTAGTATTTCTATCCCTAGAACAAATGAAGTGTCACCAAGATCTTTCATCTCAAAGTTTCTAAATAGAAAGCTCTTGGTTTGATGCAACATATCTTTATCATTACTTGCGAGTAGTATGTCATCAACGTATAAAATCATAAATGTGAACTTGCTCCCACAGAACTTAAGGTGTATGCATTCGTCAACTAAGTTAGACTTGAAATCTTATGAGCTAACTATGTTGTGAAACTTCAAATTCCATTATCGAGATGCTTGTTTGAGTCCATAAATGGTTTTTTAAGCTGACATACCATAGACTTTGAATCACCGACTACAAAGTTTTCTGATTGCCTCATGTAGATAGTTTCCTTAATGTCACCATTGAGAAAAACCGTCTTTACATTCATTTGGTGGAGCTCCAAGTTATAATGTGCTATCAGTGCCAATATGATTCTTAACGAATCCTTCGATGACACTGGAGAGAATGTTTCAATGTAATCAATGACTTCTTTCTATGTGAAACCCTTAGCGACAAGACGTGCTTTATATTTTTCAACATTGTCTTTAGAATCTCGTTTGGTTTTAAAATCCACTTACAACCAACGGGCTTGTCCTTAGGCAATGGAACAATATCCCACACGTCATTGTCATTCATTGATTTAATCTCTTCATTCATCGCATCGATCAACTTTTGAGAGTTAGAACTTTCCATAGCTTTTTATATCTCTTGAGTCATTTTCAAACATGCTTATGTCAAATTCATGTTCTTGAAGATAAGCAAATTTTCCAGTATATCTGTTCTCTCTAGTGAATCTTCTTATTTGCACTGATTCTATAATTTTTTGAGGAGCAGTTTCGTGAACATCCTTACCAACTTTCAGATCTCCCACAAGCTCAGGGTCATTTACATCGTCCATGACAATGTCGTTATTTAGGATAGATTCAGGTCCATTTTTGTTCACATTATCCAGCGGAATTTAAGTAGGGAGTGTAGTTTGTCTATTGACATGAGATGCATTTTCAAGATTTATCGGTATTGGAATAGTGACAAAGCCCGAATGAAGGTCCAAAGTGTCATTATCCCTCTCTTCCTCGAAAATGTTATTCATGGTCAATCACAAACTCATTATCCTCAAAAAATTTGCATTTCCTGACTCGAATATCGTATTTTCTATTGGATTACAGAATTTATACACTAGATCTCTCAGAATATCCAATAAAATAACAACTAACCTTTCATCCAGTTTCTTTTTTGTCAGCCTATAAGGCCTTGCTTCTGCTGGACATCTCCAAATTCGAAAGTGATTTAGACTAGGCTTGCGTCCAAACCAAATCTCGAATGAGGTTTTGTTAGTCGCTTTAGTTGAAACTCTGTTGAGTATATAAGCTGCAGTCTTTAAGGCTTCTCCCCACAAACTTTCTGGTAGAGTTGTACGAGCAATCATATTTCTCACCATGTCTTTGAGAGTGCGATTGTGCCTTTCAGCAACACCATTCATTGCAGGCGAGTATGGCAATGTATAATGTGGCACAATCCCGCACTACTTTAAGTATTTTGTGAAGGGTCTCGGACGTTGTTCTCCTGAGCTATCATATATGCTGTAGTATTCACCACCACGGTCAGATCTGACAACTTCAATGTGTTTGTTAAGTTGTAACTCAACTTTCACTTTATAACTTTGGAACCCGTCTAGTACTTCACCATTTTCTTTAATCAAGTTGGTGTGTCCATATCTTGAATGATCATCTATGAAAGTGATAAAATATCGGTGACCATTTCTTGTAGCCTTTGGAAAAGGATTACAAATATCGATATGTATCAATTCTAAGCTAAGTTACTCGGATACTTAACGATACCTTGTCGCACTGTATCGAATACATATCCGATACTCGGATACTCCTTGGGATACGTATACGATAAGCCACGTCGCGTATCCATGATGTGGCGTACCGAGATTGGCGTATCTGATTATTTTATTCACTTTGACCAATGAATTTGATCTCCGATACACCTCAATACATTTCGAGACTCCATGTGACAATCATGTCTTGTAAAACAGTTGATAATTTTTGTTATCGCTAGAAAAATGAGTGAAACATGAAGCATGAATGAGATTTGAATTCAAGACAAGCTACACTATTATTTTTTATTAATTGTTTATTAAATTCTAATATTATTAATTATTATTTAATTAAAATTTAATATATATAACTGCACCCATATTTAACAATTTTTTAAATCATCGTATCGCCGCACCCGAATCGTATCTGATATGATACCCGCACCCATGCAACACAGATTCTAAGAGATCATTATATCTTTTGGCGTCATACTTGCGCTTATTGGTTTGTTTTCCTTTTATACAACTTACACATTCTTTGGAATTTGCAAAGTCTAAATGTTTGAGAATATCATCAGACACAAGTCGTTGGATTCTTTGCATAGAAATATGTTCCAAACGTCTGTGCCATAATGTTGCTTAATTCTCATTATTAATTTTCATTTTATAGTATCAATACATAGGGCTTCTGAATGTGAATTGTCAATTTCAAGAAAATAAATACTGTCATAAGAAGATAGAGAACCAAAAGCAACTTGTTTTGAGTTTTGAAACAAATTGAATCAAATGAACATACAATGTCATTCTTGTCCAAATAAGAACATCTACCTCAAGCTCTTCTAGGAACAAGAACATCTCTCGATGAATGGCATGATCGCCTTGGTCATCCCTCACATGACACTACCTTGAATGTAGTCAAAACTTTTTCTTTACCTTGTAACATAAATAAATTGTCTTTGTGTCATTGCTGTTGTATGACCAAAGCACACAAACTTCCTTTTTCCTCTTCTTTGTCATCATCTAGTTCCCCTTAGAGTTTATATTTCGATGAATGGGGATCTTCCCCAATTATTTCTTTCAACGGTTTTCGTTATTACATAATCTTTGTGGATGATTTTTCTCATTTCACTTGGATTTATTTTATGGTGCGTAAAAGTGAGGTTACTAGAATTTTTGCCATCTTTAAAGCACAAGTGGAAAATTTATTCTCATCTACCATAAAAATCTTACGCACCGATGGAGGAACCGAATATAAACCCATTCTATCACAATTCCCTCAAATCACTCATCAAACCTCTTGTCCTTATACACCTCAACAAAATGGCCTTACCGAGCGAAAACATTGTCATATTAGGGAACTCTCTCTTGCTATGATGACAAAAGCTTTCGTTCCTACAAAATTTTAGGATGAGATGTTTTCCAATGTCGTTTATCGCATAAATAGGCTTCCCTCTTCTTCTCATGCAACAATCCCTTATGAAACTCTTTTCCAAAAACAACCTGATTTCTCTTTTTTAAGAATCATTGGGTGTCTTTGCTTTCCCCTCACTCGCCCATACAATACAAACAAATTGGAACCTCGGGCTCTACCTTGTGTATTTCTTGGGTATGCTTTATCACAAAAGGGTACAAATGTCTTCATCTACCTACTAATCGATTGTACATATCCCGACATGTGCAATTCGATGAAAATAATTTTCCCTTTAAGAACTTCTCTAATTCAGACACGAATCAAGATAGAGGATTTAATGCCCAGCTATTGCAAATAGTTGGCAATAGCGCAAAACCTACTTCAACAGCTTATCCGACAGCAACACAAGATCAAGCCTAACATGCCTCCTTATAGGTCTCCACAGGAATTGTTCCTGCACTTGTACTAGCCCAACAAACCGATTTTCATCAGTCTGAGCCTCACCAATTTCTTTCTGATGGCCCAAACTCTTCATCTACTGATCGAAATTTTTCACATGGCCGACACCCAGCATCTTCTGACCCGATTTTTGCTCCTAATGATGTGTTACCTGATGACTCGTCAGACAATGTATCTCCTGCCTCGCCTGATGACTCGTCACCTCCAGACCAAGCAGCAGCTAAATCACATCATCTTATGGTTACTAGAACCAGCGATGGTACCAAAAAATTGCGTACCTTTCCAGATTTTGTTGCCTTTTCTTCCATCAAAGATTTCGAACCTACAACCTTCTGACAAGCAAACACTATTCCCGAATGGCGGCAAGCAATGGTCAATGAGATATATGCACTTGCTCAAAATCAAACATGGGTTTTGGTTTTGCTCAAACTCTTCATCTACTGATCAAAATTTTTCACATGGCCGACACCCAGCATCTTCTGACCCGATTTTTGCTCCTAATGATGTGTTACCTGATGACTCGTCAGACAATGTATCTCCTGCCTCGCCTGATGACTCGTCACCTCCAGACCAAGCAACAGCTAAATCACATCATCTTATGGTTACTAGAACCAGCAATGGTACCAAAAAATTGCGTACCTTTCCAGATTTTGTTGCCTTTTCTTCCATCAAAGATTTCAAACCTACAACCTTTTGACAAGCAAACACTATTCCCGAATGGCGGCAAGCAATGGTCAATGAGATATATGCACTTGCTCAAAATCAAACATGGGTTTTGGTTCCCCCCTGCACCAAATCAACACGTTATTGGTTGCAAATGGGTATTCAAAATTAAGAGAGACTCTCATGGTGCTATTCAATGATATAAAGCTCGTCTAGTAGCCAAGAGATATAATCAAGAAGAAGGAATTGATTTTCAGGAGACTTTTAGTCATGTAGTACGTCCAATAACTATACGCGTAGTGCTTTCATTAGCCGTAGCCAAAGGATGGCAACTCAAACAACTAGCCGTACAAAATGGCTTTGTACCTGGAGATTTAAAAGAAACGATGTTCATGCAACAACCACCAGGTTTCAAAGATGATGCATGTCAAGATCATGTTTGTCTCTTATCCAAATTCATCTATGGGCTCAAACAATCCCCTTAAGCATGATTTCAAAAACTTAGCGAGGCACTTCTCTCTTTTGGTTTTCAACCATCTTCCTATGATCCCTCTCTCTTCATAGCACATCGACAAGGACAAATCATCATTATCCTTATTTATGTAGCTAGATGACATCATTCTAACCTCTTCTCATCCAAATGCAATCTCAGCTTGCCTTTCTTTTCTCCATACTCGCTTTGCTCTCAAAGATCTTGGATCCCTTCATTTCTTTCTTGGGATAGAAGTACTCACAACATCATCAGAAATGCATCTCCCACAAAGGAAGTATATCACCGACATTTTACAAAGAGCCAAGATGCATGATGCTAACCCATGTGCTACACCGATTTCTATATCTACATCTCTTTCTAAATTTGATGAATACAACTTTGAGGATCCTCAACTTTATCGAAGTATAGTAAGGGCACTTCAATATGCTACTATCACTCGACCCGATATCTCTTTTGTTGTAAATAAAGTCTTACAATTCATGCACTCACCAAAAACAACTCACTAGGCTGCCGTCAAACGGATTCTACTATATCTTAAGGGCTCTCTATCTCATGGGCTTCTATTCAAACCAAGTGTTTCGTTCACTATTCATGCATATAGTGATGCAGATTGGACATGCTGCCCTGATGACCGAAAATCAACTTCTGGCTTTTGTATATTTCTTGGCTTTAATTTGGTGTCTTGGAGTGCAAAGAAACAAAACACAGTATCTCGTTCTAGCACTGAAGCAGAGTATCGAAGCCTTGCTGTCACATGCACTGAACTCCACGTGCCTCTCGCTTCTCCTCCAACACTTTGGTGTGACAATATTGGAGCCATTTTCTTGCCTCAAATCCAACACTTTACTAAACCACTCTCTACTACAAGATTCGAGCAAATCCGCAACAAACTGAAGGTGCTTCCACCACCATCAATTTGAGGGGGCGTATAAAGGGCAGCAACATTCAATGCATGGAGACATTAGTTAGTAACAGAAAGTTAGTTAGCAATTAGTTACAACAAAGAATAGTTAGCATTAATTGTACTAGACATTATACTCTATAAATAGATAGATCCCATTCTCTGTAAAAACATCATGGATTAATAAAGATCATTTCTTCTTTACAATCTGCTTCTTGTCTCTTTCTCCTTGATTATCTTTCATCTCCTTTAAACTATCATGTCACACTTAAAATGCTTAATTGGTTCTACCCAGTGTTAATTCCTTTTCTCCAACTGAACACTGCATTGCAATCTGTTCATACAAGAAATATTAAGTTCTACCAAAAAGAAAGGAGAAACCTATAACTTAGCACAACTCAATTAGAATGCTCCTTGATAATTTACCCATTAAGCGCCCCTAAGAAATCAAACAAGAACTGATGCTCACCACCAATCTCTTCCCACTACCAGAAAATTACTAATTTCACTTCTAATTACTCATTACCAGAAAATGTGAGCAACAAAAGTATAGTACAAGTTAAATTCCATAGTTTTCGTATCAGTTGTTGCAGATGAAACTTACCTCTGTTGTTGGGGAGTGAGCGAAGTCAGTGAGGAGACGTATGAAGGCAGGGATACGAATGGTTTTAGCAGGCAGCTTTTTGGCAAAATTTTCTTTTATTTATTTATTTCTTTAAAGCGAATTGCATCCGATCCGTTAGATCTGATCCGACGGTCCTGATACAAAGCACACACCCTCTGGTGCAAAAAATTCTGCTAGAGAGGATGCGGTTGCTATAGGCTATAGACACTTAAAGTTCTAACTAGTAATCGTACTCGTGCACAGTAACATAATAAAATAATATATACGAAAAATTGTTCAATATTAATACATATTAATAAATCACAGTTTTATAATAAAAAATATATAATATAAGCATATATATAATATATAAATTACTATATCAACAATAAATGAGTGGCTCAATGGTTAAGTGTTTGGAGGTGTTAGACTTGATTCAGGTTCAAAACTCATTACCTACATTATTTCTAACGAATTTTTTACTTTAATCACAAGTTCATGAAATTTTTTGTGATGAATTTCTGAGAACAGTTGTGTTGAAGTTCAAAATTTGCTTGAGAAGCGATACAGATGAAATTTGATCGGATGAATGTTATATTGTACACCCAAAAAATCATTAAATCAGAATCTTTGAGTGTTTTGTCATTCAAGCTTAAGAAGGGGAGATATAGAAATTCTTTTGGCGCATGGAACGAGCGCAGGAAGCTGTCAGCAAATAATATGATGTATATATTGTTCGGTTAAATAGTTTTACGGGGCCCATTTGTTGAGCACTTTTTGTATCTCCATTAAAAGGCCAGTAATATTTGGGCTTGAAAATGCTTTTCATTTCAACAAGAGAGTATGAACTCAATTGAAAAAGCCTGTTAAACATTGGGCCCCGTAAAAGCCCATTATCACTGCATTTGTTTTCCGGCTGCGTGAGGAAAGCAGCTGTGTAGTACGAGCTTTGTGCCTTTGTCCCGTCGCTATCTTCTGCGTTCTGCCCTCCAACAATACGCAAAAAAGACTAGAGAGAGAGAGAGAGAAATAGAGAAGAGAAGACGAGAAAGAAAGAAAGAGAGAATGCTCTGATAGAAGGTTATCGCGATCCGTATCCGTTCGTGCATGTTTCGGCTCCTTCTGATCTTTCCTTTGAGCGACGATCTCTGTTCCCCTTTTTTCTCTGTGTAAGTTTAAGTTTTCTGTTCATCTTTTTTCTATTTTTGCACTTGTTATTTATCTCTCGATAGTAGTGGAGGGGGAAATCATTCTTAGTGAGGTCAATCGTGTCAGAGCGGCAATTTATTTGGGAGCAGCCATTAGAAGTTCAGAGCTAAATGGCAAATGGAGATAGAAGAGGAAAAAAGGCAGAACGATCAGGATTCAGGAGTGGGCAACTCCATTTCAAAGAAGCCTGTCTATGACAGTAGGACCTGCAGACCGTTAGTTGAAAGGTTCATTTAGAGCATTCACCATCCAAGATAAATCTTAATGCTTCAGGTCGAAGTTAACAATAGAATAAAAGGTTAATCAGCAGTAAGCTGAATTGGCATGTACAGATAGGAATTAATAAGAAAAAGTATAAATACTTATGCAAATTGAGGTCTATTCCCACGTAGTGTCAGCTTCGCCTATAAAAGGCTATCATCTGTACTAGTATGAATTTTATGAAATGAAATATCAATTTGTCCCTTGTTTGAATTAGCTTAATTTCCTCCAAAGTTCAATTGAATTAGTTTAACTTTTGATCTCAATTACAATTGAGATCTTGTCAGAGCTGAAGCTCCTGACGTTTGGTATCAGAGCTAGGTTTTCTAGTACGCAATTGAAGTAGCAATGGTGAAGCAAACTTCAAGAAGTACAAGAATGGCGAGCAAGACTAGCAGCCATAACACAAGAGATTATGGTAACCATATGGATCTTGCCTTGCTCAATGACAAAATCTCCAAATCAGAATCCTTTCAGAATAAATTGCCAAGATTAATCAAGATTTAACTGATCGAATGGAAAAATTGGAAGAAACGACGGGTAAAATGCTTGACGATCTTTATAACCAATCAACCGGAGGATGATGAAATTAGTGCAGCAAAGGATAAAGAAGTAAGGAAGGAACATAGTAATACTCATCTAGAATTGGTCAAAGAAGGTAATTCTCATACTGACAGATATGGTGAGTTCAACCCTCAGTCTCACAAATTCTTTCTACCTCGATCAGATTTCCCCTCTTTTATCCGTGACAAGGTTGTGGAATGGGTAGAAGACTGTGAACAATACTTTGAATTATACAATGTTCTAGATGAATATAAAACCAGATTGCTACTATGCATTTCATTGATGATGTCAAAGAATGTTATAGATCACTCAAAATTGCTTGAAAAATCCCTCCCTTGCCTTATCTGGTTAATGAAGTATTAGAATTTTTTGGAGATAATACTGGAAACTCTATTAATCAGTTTAGAAATGTTAGACAAGATGACACAGTTGTAGATTATGCCAAAGAGTATCTTATGGCCAAATCCAGATCAACCTCTAAAGTCCAGATTATGGATGAAGAGTTCTTTGTTGGGTACTTCGTCAGTGGATTAAAGGATGAGATAAGAGATAATCTTGATCTATTTGAACCCTCTACACTCAAGCATGCTATCAAATTGGCAAAGAGAATTTAAATAACCTTACAAAGAGCTAGTAAAAGAGTGTATTATAATTCAAGGACACCTTTACCCTCAATACAAAAGGGTACTAAAATAGTGGTTCAGAAATGAGAAAATGGACCCAATAAGCCTCAGGTGATCAAAACCAACCAATATCCAACTCAAACCAACAACGCAACAACCTGACTACAACCTGATTAAGGAGCAAAAGAGGAAGTTAGGTATTTGTTACAGATGTTTGGAGAAATGTCAATTTGAACATAAATGCAGTGCCAGAACTCTACATAAAATTGACGGTGGAGTTCAATTGGAAAATGAGGATGAAGAAATTTATGAGTATTATTTAGTAGGTGAAGAAGGAGAAATATTGGAACCCATGTTGAGAAAGAAACAATCATGGTTATTACCATCAGTGCTACATCCAACATACAAACTAACCCAATAGCTCCAGCTCCAGTACCAAAAACTTTCAAGCTAAAGGGTAGAATTGGACTTACCAAAAACAATCATGGTTATTACCAAATAAGGGGTTTCTACATATCATAAAAAGATCATAGCAATGAAGGAATGACCAGTATCAAGGATTGTAAAAAGCCTAAGGGGTTTTTTAGGATTAATCAGATACTATAAAAAAATTACCAAAAATTATGGGTTAATTTTGAAACCTTCTGATCAACTAAAGAAAGACTCTTTCAGTTTGAACTCATAAGTTCAGGAAGCCTTTGACATACACAAAACAACAATAACTCAACCCCAGTGTCACAGCTTTATCAGATTTTACTCATCATAGAAACAAATGCCAGTGATGGAGAAATTGGTGTTATTCTATTACAGGAGTAGGTTAATTTCCAAACCTTCTGATCCACTAAAGAAAGACTTTAAGTTAGAACTCAGAAGTTCAGGAATCCTTTGACAGACACAAAACAGCAATAACTCAGCCCCAGTGTCAACTTTATCAGATTTTACTAAAATATTCATCATAGAAACATATGCTAGTGATGGAGGAATTGGTGCTCTTCTATTACATGAGAATAGGCCTCTAGTTTATGTAAGTCAGAAGTTTCAGGGTTTACAAAAATGGAACTCATAAGTTCAGGCATCCTATGCGACAAGGTTCCACAAAAGTTGAAAGACAAGTTCTATAGGACGGCGATCGGATCCGCAATGTTGTATGGAGCAGAATATTGGACTATTAAAGGGCAAAACATACAAAATATGAGCGTGGCAGAGATGTGTATGTTACGGTGGATATGTGAGCATACAAGAAGGGATCGCATTAGAAATGACGATATACGTGACAAGATCGGGGCAACACATACACCACCACCATCACTATCATCTTCATACTTCTATTTTTACTATTACTTTACTATTTATTATATTGATTTCATTTCAGATTGGATTTCATTTCTAGCCTACTCTAATTTATTTGAGAATAAAGGCTTTGTTGTTGTTGTTGTAAATTTCCCATACCACATATAGCTTGGAAATATTCTCAATGTTGTTTCTATCCTTCTCTTTAGGGGTGTATTAAAGTTGTTCGTTATTTTCCTGTCATTCCCTATTGCTTCCATGATTTTGCGTGGTATGGACAGTATCGAGGTTTTCTGGTAAAAAGGAATGTTGTTGTATTCCTTCTCTTGGTTGTGCCCGCGTGTGAATTCAAACTAGGTTTGCAAGCTTTAAACAGTCATCTTTTCTCAAATTATTTGTGTAAGTCAGTGTGTTGTTAGACTTTAGTTGTTGCTGTTTTGTTGAACCATGGCTTAGTTCCAGTTCATTGTAGATAGTAATGAATTAATCATTTCCATATCATTAGGAAGCAAGAACTCGAGCATACAAACTCTAATAAATGGCATCCTTTATTACTTTCTATTCAGACGGAGCAACGTGCTTAATTTAAGATTTCACACTATTTCCAGACAAAGCTTAATTAGTTCACCATTTAAGTTGTTACATAGACTGATGAAGAAATATTCATTTCATGTCAATTGTTTGAATTTATTCAGCTACAGATAAAGATTTAAATTGAGTAAGAAATGGAAGATGGCCGATGGGATCTGTTAGAATGGCTAGGACCTGATGCTTCAGCTTGTGTCATCAATTGCCTCAACAACCCAGTTGATGTTGTGCGTGCCGCTGCTGTCTCTAAATCTTGGTGCAACTTTGGTATTAGAGCAATCTCCCATTTAAAAAATAATAATAATTAATAGAACAATCCATATCTGCTACAGTATTGGTGTTTAGTTAGTTTTTTATTTTGTTTTTTCGGGTGCACAAAGGTAAGTCTCGAAATTTTCAAATTGTACTAGGCAAGCTGTGCATTATCATTTTTCATTATTTTTTTGCTTCATCAACACTTTTACTTACTAATACTTGATTAACTTGTTGGAATACTTTGTAGTTGTTTCAAACAAATTTGGCAAGAAGCTGTGCATGAAACTCTGTCCTGAAATCTCAAATTTCACGGACATTGAATTTGTCGATAGACATACCTTAAAAGCCCTTGAAGAGGCTAGTTCAAGCACCTCCTCGGAATGGTCAATTATAAAGAAAGAACATGTAGTCTACACGTACTTCGCTCATTGCCTGTTAAAACACAATTCTGACAAGGCATGTGTACTGAAATGCATTGGTGCATCTAGTACCGATAATTTCCCGGAGGAAAGCATAGAAAACACGCTCGAACCCAGTGAGAGAGTTGAAATGAGACCATCTTATTGGTCGAGTGGTGGTCAAAGGGATCCAAATGTGCAGGAGAGTTTGGTTTATCGGCTAGAGTCATCTCTGTGCATTGTCAGTGAGATAAAAATTCAACCCTTCAAAGGTTTTTTTTGTCCTCT
>CAXKVX010002821.1:0-19505 GCA_964058865.1 Eleocharis quinqueflora | reverse complement strand
TCACCATCCATAAGTGATGTACTTGGACATGAAATACTTAGAGTGCTATTATATTCTTCTCCATGGTATTTTAGTAAAAGGTTGTCACCATTACATGAAGTACTCGAAGAGAAACCCTTCTCGTAGTATGCTATGATGCTTTCTTGAATGTTTACCACCCATAAATTAAGTAATCAGACATTAAGCACTTAGAATGGTATTCTACGCATCTTCGTGGTGGTTTCCTGAAAGTATTGAAGTACTCGGATCAGAAACACTTCTCGTAGAAGGGTAAGATGCATTGTGGTGCTTTCTTGAATGTTTACCAACCATAAATGAAGTAATCAGACATGAAGCACTTAGAATGATATTCTATGCTTCTTCATGGTGGTTTCATGAAACGTACCACACTTAAATGAATTACTCGAAGAGTAAACACTTCTCGTAGTAGGTTGTGATGCTTTGTCGTGTTTTCTTAAATGGTTACCACTCATAAATTAAGTAGTCAAATAAAAAACACTTCTCGTAGTAGGATAAGATGCCTTATGGGGTTTTATTTAATAGTCACCATCCATAAGTGATGTACTTGAACATGAAACACTTAGAGTGGTATTCTATTCTTCTCCATGGTGTTTTAGAAAAAGGTTGCCACCATTAATTTAAGTACTCGAAGAAGAAACACTTCTCGTGGTAGGCTATGATGCTGTGGAGTTTTCTTGAAATGTTACCACCCATAAATGAAGTACTCAAATAAAAAAACTCTTTGTAGCAGGATACGATGATTTGTCGAGTTCTCATTAATGTTTAGCACCCATAAATGAAGTAATCAGACATTAAGCACTTAGAGTGGTTTTCTACGCTTCTTCGTGGTGGTTTCCTGAAAGTATTGAAATACTCGGATCAGAAACACTTCTCGTAGCAGGGTAAGATGCTTTGTGGTGCTTTCTTGAATGTTTACCAACGTATAAATGAAGTAATCAGACATGAAGCACTTAGAATGGCTATGCTTCTTCATGGTGGTTTCATGAAACGTACCACATTTAAATGAAGTACTTGAAGAGAAAACACTTCTCGTAGTTGGTTGTGATGTTTTGTCGAGTTTTCTTGAATGTTTACCACTCATTAATGAAGTAATCAGATAAGAAACACTTCTCATAGTAGGATAAAATCTTTGTGGTGTTTTCTTAATTGATTACCACCTATAAGTGAAGTACTCGTATAAAAAACACTCCTTGTTGCAGGATTAGACGATATGTGGTGTTTTCTTGAATGTTTACTACCCATAAATGAAGTAATCCGGAATGACTTCGAGTGGTATTCTACGCTTCTTCTTGGTGATATCCTGAAAGGTTACCACCCATAAATGATGTACTCGTATTAGAAACACTTCTCGTAACAGGAAATGATGCTTTGGAGGTTTTTCTTGAGTGTTTACCACCCATAAATGAAGTAATCAGCTGTGAAGCACTTAGACTGGAATTTTATGCTTCTTCATCGTGGTTTCATGAAAGGTTACCACACTTAAATGAATTACTCGAAAATGAAACACTTCTCATAGTAGGCTATGATGCTTTCCCGAGTTTTCATGAAAGGTAACCAACCAAAAATGAAGTAACCAAATAAAAAACACTTCTCGTATTAGGATAAGATGATTTGTGGTGTTTTCTTGAATGCTTACCACCCATAAATGAAGTAATCAAACATGAAGCACTTAGAGTGGTATTCTACGATTCTTCATGGTGATTTCCCGAAAGGTTTGGTGTTTTCTTGAAAGTTTACCAACCATAAATGATGTACTCGGATTAGAAACACTTCTCGTAGCAAGATAATATGCTTTGGGGTGATTTCTTGAATGTTTGCCATCCATAAATGAAGTAATCAGACATGAAGCACATGGAGTGATATTCTACACTTCTTCGTGGTGGTTTCCTGAAAGTATTGGAGTTGTCTTGAAAGGTTACCACCCATAAATGAAGTACTCGGATAATAAACACTCCTTGTATCTGGATAAGATATTTTGTGGTGTTTTCTTGAATGTTTACCACCCATAAATGAAGTAACTAGATATGAAGCACATAAAGTGATATTCTACGCTACTTCGTGGTAGTTTCCTAAAAGAATTGGAGTTTTATTGAAAGGTTACCCCCCCCCCCACATAAATGAAGTACTCGCATCAGAAACACTTATCGTAGCAGGATATGATGATTTGTGGAGTTTTCTTGAATGTTTACCATCCCCAAATGAAGTAATCATACATGAAGCACTTAGAGTTGTATTCCACTCTTCTTCATGGTGGTTTCCTGAAAGAATTGGAGTTTTCTTGAAAGGGAACCACCCATAAATGAAGTACTCGATTCAGAAACAATTCTCATAGCAGGATATGATGCTTTGTGATGCTTTCGTGAATGTTTACCACCCAAAAATTAAGTAATCAGACATAAATCACTTAGACTGGTATTCTATGCTTCTTCAAGGTGGTTTCATGAAACGTTACCACATTGAAATGAAGTACTCGAAGAGGAAACACTTCTTGAAGTAGGTTGTGTTGCCTTGTCGAGTTTTCTTGAAGACCACTCAAAAATTAAGCAGTCAAATAGAAAACAATTCTCGTAGTAGGATAAAATGCTTTGTGGTGTTATATTTAATAGTCACCATCCATAAGTGATGTACTTGGACATGAAACACTTTGAGTGGTATGCTATTCTTATCAATGGTATATTAGTAAACAGTTGCCACCATTGCATAAAGTACTCTAAGAGAAACACTTCTTGTAGTACGCAATGATGCTTTGCAGAGTTTTCTTGAAAGGTTACCATCCATAAATGAAGTAATCAGACATGAAGCGCTTAGAGTGGAATTCTACGCTTCTTCATGGTGATTTCTGAAAGGTTTGGTGTTTTCTTGAAAGTTTACCAACCATAAATGATGTACTCTGATTAGATACACTTCTCGTAGCAGGATAAGATGATTTGGGGGTTTTTCTTGAGTGTTTACCATCCATAAATGTAGTAATCAGTTGTGAAGCACTTAGATTGGAATGCTATGCTTCTTCATGGTGGTTTCATGATTGGTTACCACACTTAAATGAATTACTCGAAGAGGAAACACTTCTCGAAGTAGATTGTGATGCTTTGTCAAGATTTCTTGAATGATTGCCACTCATAAATTAAGTAGTCAAATAAAAAACACTTCTCGTAGTAGGATAAGATGCTTTGTGGTATTTTATTTAATAGTCACCATCCATAAGTGATGTACTTGGACATGAAATACTTTTGAGTGGTATTCTATTCTTCTCCATGGTGTTTTATTAAAAGGTTGCCAACATTAAATTAAGTACTCGAAGAAGAAACACTTCTCCTGGTCGGATATGATGCTGTGGAGTTTCTTGAAAGGATACCACCCATAAATGAAGTACTCGAAAAAAAACACTCCATGTTGCAGGATAAGATGATTTGTGGTCTTTTCTTGAATGTTTACCACCCATAAATGAAGAAATCAGACATTAAGCACTTAGAGTGGTATTCTACGCTTTTTCGTGGTGGTTTCTTGAAAGTATTTGAGTTTTATTGAAAGGCTACCACCCATAAATGAAGTACTGGGATCAGAAACACTTCTCATAGCAGGATAAGATGCTTTGTTGTACTTTCTTGAATCTTTACCAATCATAAATTAAGCAATCAGACATGAAGCACTTAGAATGATATTATATGCTTCTTCATGGTGGTTTCATGAAATGTACTACATTTAAATGAAGTACTCGAAGGGGAAATACTTCTCGTAGTAGGTTCTGATTTCTTGTCGAGTTTTATTGAATGTTTACCACTCAAAAATTAAGTTGTCAAATAAAAAACATTTCTCGTAGTAGGATAAGATGCTTTGTGGTATTTTATTAAGCACTTAGATTGGTATTCTACTCTTTTTCATGGTGATTTCCTAAAAGGTTTGGAGTTTTCTTGAAAGTTTACCAACCATAAATGATGTACTCGGATTAGAAACACTTCTCGTAGCTGGATAATATGCTTTGGGGTTTTTCTTGAGTGTTTACCACCCATGAAGTAATCAACTGTGAAGCACTTAGACTGGAATTCTATGCTTCTTCATGGTGGTTTCATGAATGGTTACCACACTTAAATGAATTATTCGAAGAGGAAACACTTTTGGTAGTAGGTTGTGATGCTTTGTCAAGTTTTCTTGAATGGTTACCACTCATTAATTAGGTAGTCAAATATAAAATAATTATCGTAGTAGGATAAGATGCTTTGTGGTATTTTATTTAAGAGAAACCCTTGTCGTAGAGTGATATTCTATTCTTCTCCGTGGTGTTTTAGGAAAAGGTTGCCACCATTAAATGAAGTTCTCGAAGAAGAAACACTTCTCGTGGTAGGCTATGATGATGTGGAGTTTTCTTGAAATGTTTCCACCCATAAATGAAGTAGTCAAATAAAAAACACTTATCGTAGTAGGATAAAATGCTTTGTGGTGTTTTATTTAATAGTTAGCACTCGTAAGTTACTTGGACATGAAGCACTTAGAGTGATATTCTATTCTTCTCCATGGCGTTTTAGTAAAAGGTTGCCACCATTAAATGAAGTACTCGAAGAGAAACACTTCTCATAGTACGCTATGATTCTTTGAGGAGATTTCTTGAATGGTTACCACTCATAAATTATGTAGTCAAATAAAAAATACTTCTCATAGTAGGATAAGATGCTTTGTGGTGTTTTATTTAATAGTCACCATCCATAAGTGATGTACTTGGACATGAAACACTTAGAGTTTTATTCTATTCTTCTTCATGGCGATTTAGTAAAAGATTGCCACCATTAAATAAAGTACTCGAAGAGGAAACACTTCTCATAGTAGGTTGTGATGCTTTGTCGAGTTTTCTTTGTGACAGTGAGCGGACTAGCTATGTGGATCTCCTATGGCATGTGGTGGTGCTTCCATTGGTGCTGCATGCATAGTTGCTTTATCATGAAACCCCTTAGAAACACGAGGTTGTACTGATACATGCTGGAGGTTGTTGACACCTCTTGGCAGGTGTAATTGGTAGGCTGGGTCCTCTACCAGTATGTTCTTTGTCTGAATCTGTCTGTGCCCACCTTCATCAACATTGATGTCCTCCTGTTCTTGATGACATTGACTATGTGCGGCATCATTGCTTTCCTGATTAGGCTCCGCCTGAATCTCCCAATTTGCAGGATGGGACTGCATTGGTGAGGGGGTCTTGATGATGTCTCCTCTTGGATCATGCCCTCCCCGCCAGTTCGCCATTCTGGCGGAGACCTAGGCGAGTGCTGTGGAAAGCTGGAGAATGACGAGGACGATGAGCCCCCCTAATGATTGTAGGGTTGGGGATCGTTGACTCGATAGTCCCTGGGGTTGAAGAACTCAGTCATGGTACTATTCCAGGCCGGGTCAGGATATAATGGGTCCGAACTTCATTCCCTCCATGCCATAATGATGATGTCGACCATTGCTGCATGTTTCCCTTCTACTACAGATTTTCTCTTTAATATCGAATAAAAAGCCCTTTATTAACGAGTTGGGTGTTATAGGTTGGGATACCTGCTATTAAAGAGTGTGGTTTTTATACCGTACTTGTCAGCACATCCGCTATAAAATGTGGATTTCTATAGCGGGCCTTGGGAGACAACAGTAATTAAAAGTGGGAATTTAAGAAGGTCTTGCAGAGAATCCGCTACTAAAAATGAGATTTTATAGCGGATCTCAACAAGCAACCGCTATTAAAAGTTTGCAAAAAAAGCGTGCGTATGACAACTATTTAATTGACAGCAAATTTCATAAACTTTTTGGCTGGTTTTATGACTGGGGCCAGCTCATTTATTATGAAGTTAATGCAAATTCAAATTTTTCTGGCTGGGGTCCACTCGTTATTCATAGATCTGATTTTTTTAAGTGTAAAGACACTTGTTAGCCTTGTAAATTCGATCCCATATTTCCATATAAGTGGGCATCGTTAAGTGACATGCGACAAGTGCAATAAATGAAACAAGGGATGCCAGTTCCAATATAGCAGAATTTAAGAAAAAAACCAGAAAATAATCGGGAAAAAAGAAAAAAAATCTGAAAAAAATATTGTGAGGTTTTGGGAAGCTCCACTCATTAAGTTCAAAGAAAAGAAAAATATCAAGAAAATCGAGAAAAAAAATCGGAAAAAATCAGCAAATTGCAAGTTTTTCAAATAGCAAATAGTTTCTTTTAAAGTAGCAAGTATATACTTCAGTGATTATATTTTTTATTGTTGAGAGATAGAGAGAAATGAGAGATTGATAAAAAGAGAGATGAGAGAAAGGTGTTACAAAAACAAAATATAAGAGACGTTGATCCAGCAAAATAAAAGGAGTTTGGAAAGAGAGGGGGGAGTTTGGAAAGAGAGACAGATAAAGAGAGAGTGAGCTATCCGTGAGGTAGATTAACGAATTGTGATTTGGTGTCTATTATAGCAGGTTGCAGATTACATGAAATAAGGATGAGATATTGATTTCTATTTGGGGCTATTATAGCGGGTTGCCTAGAGAGCCGCTTTTAAAGGCTTTAATATTTACCTCTAGGTTTCCACAACTATTAAAAGCCTTTTAATATTAGATTCCTTTGTACATTCGTTACTAAAAGATTTTTAATAGCGAACCTTTATATACTGTCGCTATTAAAAGCTTTTAATAACGGACATAGCGCAATATCCACTATTAAAAATTAGATTTTTATAGAGGGTGTGGAAACAAATTTTTCCCCGTAGTGACTAAACTCGAAAAGTCTAAACATTATGAATCAAACTCAAACTAGGGATATCGAGACTGTTCGTGAACTAAAAAGTTAAAAAGTCTAAACTAGAGACTGTTCGTGAACTAAAATAGTTCGAACCTTTAGAGATATGAATCATCAGTTGATATCGAGATTATTGATATATATATATAGAGCATGGCTAAAATAATATGCATAGTACACCACATAACGTACTATGCATATAGATATAGGTCAATAAATTGAGATTTAAGTTGCTCAATAAATTCTTCATACGAAAATATTGTAGGAAAACAAATTTCGTGATTTTTAGAGCTTTCTTGCTATTTTTTAAGGGCGTGTTTGGATCACCAAAAATAGCACTAACCATGGATAAGGGTTGCTATCCACACAAAAATGTGATCCAAACATGATTTAGTAAGTTGTGAGTAGTGTTGGTTAGTGCTATTTTGCTAATCCAACAAAATGGTAGGATTAGCAAATTAGCACATGTCATGGTTAGCAAAATTATTATTTTATTACATTGTAATCATCATCTTGATATTATTATTATTTAATAATAATATTATTATTATTATTGTCATTGTTATTTTATTAGTATTATTATAATTGTCATTATTATTATTTCTTTTAATATTATTGTAATTATCATTATTTTATTATTATTATAATTGTCATTATTATTATTATTATTATTATTATTATTATTATTTTAATAGTCATTATTTTATTATTATTATTATTATTATTGTCATTATTATTTTATTAGTATTATTATTATTTTTATTATTTTATTATTGTAATTATCATTATTTTATTATTATTATAATTGTCATTAATATTATTTTTTTATTATTATTATTTTAATTGTCATTATTTTATTATTATTATTTTATTATTATTTTATTAGTATTATTATAATTTCATTATTATTATTTTTATTTTTATTATTGTAATTATCATTATTTTATTATTATTATAATTGTCATTAATATTATTTTATTATTATTATTATTATTATCATCATTATTATTTTATTAGTATTATTATAATTGTCATTATTATTATTATTATTATTATAATAATAATTATTATTATTATTATTTTAATTGTCATTATTATTTTATTAGTATTATTATAATTGTTATTATTATTATTATTATTATTGTAATTATCATTATTTTATTATTATTATAATTGTCATTATTATTATTTTATTTTTATTATGATTATTTTAATTGTAATTATTTTATTATTATTATTGTAATTATCATTATTTTATTATTATTATCATTTATTATTATTGTATTATTATATATTATTATTTTATTATTATTATTATCATTTATTATTATTTTATTATTATTATTATCGTTAAAAAACTAAAATAATTTATTATTTATTAACTCACTATTACTACTCCAAATGTGCAATGCAAACAACATTTTCACTAATCTAGATAGCACAAAATTAGCACTATTTTTGCACTAACCTAGATAGCAAAAAGTAACAACTATTTCAACCACTAATCTAGATAGCACTATTTTTACACTAACCATGACATGATCCAAACGCACCCGAAATATTTTTTAAAAACAGTCCAGATTTAATACTACAAAAGTGTCATTTCTGGGCTGTTTTTAAAAAATATTTAAAAAATAGCAAGAAAGCTCTAAAAATCACGAAATTTTATTTCCTACAAGATTTTGATATGAAGAATTTATTGAGCAACTTAAATATCAATTTAATGATCAAATTAAATACAAATGACCCAATAGTACGTTATGTGGTGTACTATGCATATTATTTTAGCCATACTATATATATATATATATATATATATATATATATAGAGAGAGAGAGAGAGAGAGATAGGCTAGGGTGCTCCATGGAGCACCAAATCGCTCGTGCTCCACATTTATTATCTCCAAATTGAAAATTCCAATGATCGATCCTAACCATTCAACATGATCTACATATTAAAATCTTCTTGGAGATTGAATTTTATATTTTTTTTGAAATTGTTTGATATTTTTTTAAAGAGATAGAAAAATTGCTAATCAAACAGTTTCTAAACCAACAAAAGTTGTGATTTTCATATCTCTTTAAAAAATAGCAAAACAAATTCAAAAAAAAAATTCAATCTCCAAGTAGTTTTAAATATGTAGATCATGTTCAACGGTTCGGATCGGTCATTGAAATTTTCAAATTGGAGATACGATGTGGAGCATTAGCGATTTGGTGCTCCATGGAGCACCCTAGCCTCTCTCTCTCTCTCTCTCTTTCTCTCTCTCTCTATATATATATATATAAGTATATATATATAGAGGGGGGATCCATTAGCCTCCTCTAGCCTCCTCCATCAAAGTCAATGAAAATGGTCGATCCGGACCGTTGAAAATATTCTTCATACTAATATAGACTTGGTGACCAAATTTTAGATTTTTTTTTACTATTTTATCGGACGGGTTGAAAATTGGATTTATTTAACGGCTTATAAACATCTTCAACTCGTCCAATAAAATAGTAAAAAAAAATCAAAAAATCAAAAATTTGGACTCTAAGTCTATATTAGTATGAAGAATATTTTCAACGGTCCGAATCGACCATTTTCATTGATTTTGGTGGAAAATAGTGCAGGAGGCTACAAGAGGAGACCACGAGAAGGAGGCCATGGATCCCCCCTCATATATATAGTTATGAGTCTGTTCAAATTAGTATCAAATCAAACTCAAACTTGACACAGTTTGTTCGAATGTTGTTCGCGAATTATATAGTTTGAATGTTGTTAATATTTTTTTCTCTCATTCTCAGCTGCATTATCTACTTCAACTTCATTTTCATTAGAGATGGTTCATTCATCTTTAATGCCAGTATCATCATCTTCATTCAGATACTCTCTAATTGGTTCTCACTCACTCTTCATTGCCAACATCCTCATCTTCATTCTCTTCTATTACGTAATACTCATCTTCTTTGTCATCTCCTTTTATTATTTTTGCTTTTGGGCAGCAAGACAAATTCATTGTTCATAATTAGTTCAAGTTCAATTCGAATCAGTATCAAACCAAACTCAAACTTCACACAGTTCGTTCGAATCTTGATTTATTTCAAATCAAACTAGTTCGAAATTGATTTCAAATCAAATTCAAACACATGCTAGTTCTCTCGAGTTTGATTTGTTTGCAGCCCTTAAACAGAAACATTTCATGTCACGAATTAGTTAAGGCTGAATTTGGTCGGGTACCAGTGATTCATGCTAGCTCAACCTATCATATGCCAACAATTCAACAATCGTTGTATATATTAATTTCAAAATTATTTATATCTGAATATTTAAATTTGTTGGAGTGACTTTCAAATCAATTTTTTTTGCGATAACAAATGTGATATCATATTTAGAATCATTTGACAGTTTGGAGCTGATATATTAATTGATTCTGTCACAAGCATATATATTAGAGTATTAACTAAAGAGCCTAATTAACACAAGATTTCATATTTAGCATCTTTTTACTCGACATCGAAAAAATTAATATGTGTTAAATATGCGTAGGAGAGTCTGGAGGGGGAAGATTGTAACTTGTATCTAGGAGTGTTACCGCAACGAAAATTTGTGTTACATTTCGTTTCATGAGAAACGCAACGTTAAACGCAAAAGTTTTTAGTTACTTTAACTAAATGTAACGTTAAACACAAATCAAACTGATTTTGTTAATTAAACGCAAATTATCGGTTGTGTTTCATTTAATTGTGTTTTTACGCTTCAGATATGAGTTGGAAATTATTTTAATTGCAAAGCTGAAATATGCGGGATATAGTCATATAGATAAAATCTCTTTAACCCTAGCGCCGCTTCGCTCTCCCCTTTCTTCCTCTTCTCCCCGTCTTCTCCACTCTCTGAGACTCTATGTCTTTCTCTCTCTATCAAGCATTGCATAGTGACAATATAGCTTGAAACCTTTGCCCGTCGACCCATGAGTGATGTGGCATGTACTGTTTGGTCCCCTTCTTTGAGACCATCATAATTTGTTCTCCTTTTTTCACTATAACTAGCCGAGTTTGTGACAGGGCCATGTTGTCGAGATTTGTTGTCTTTTATTCCAACAATCTAGTCTACTTGAGAAGTTGAGAAGCTTGATTGTTAAAACTTAAAAGGTCGGGTAGGGTTATCATTTCGATTTCCAGTGGTTGTGAGTCTGGTGACAAGATCGTAGACCATGGCCTCCTCGCCTTCTCCCCGACTATATAGACTCATGAAGGGGAAAAGAATGACAGAGACAGAAAAAAAAGAAAAAAGAGAGAGATAAACAAAGAAAGAAAGTCACAAATAAAGAGAGAAAGAGAAAGGAAGTGAAAGAGTCAGCAACAACAAGCAAGCAATTTAAAGGTATTTAGTTTACTTCGTTTCGTTTATTTCTTTCATTTTTTGATTGTTTATGCGCTTTTGTTTAATTTTTGTTTTTGATATGCAGGCAGTTTCTGAGGCAGAGAATGTGTAGATTGTGTAAAGTCTGAGCCTGATTTGTCTTGAGATGAGTATGTTTATCTTGCTTTCTGGTTTAGAAATTAATTGACTTGGTAGTAGTAGTAATAAATAAATTGCATAGAATACTTATCTGCACTTGTTAAGTTCATTGAAAATTGCTTGCTTTCTTACTGGCACTTGTTAAGTTGATTTCAAAATAGTTGCTTGCTTATTGGCACTTGTTAAGTTGAGTGAAAATTGTTTGCTTGCATACTGACACTTGTTCGCCTTCATTGAAAAATAATTCCTTGCTTGTTTTCTGACACTTGTTAAGCTTTGATTGTATTATTGCATACAATTGATAGACATGCTTGCTTACTTGCCTTACTTTTATAGCATGGGGCTAGATCCGAACTATGCACCAGATGAAATTCAAAGAATTGAAATTGATGCCCTAATTGTTGACACTCAAGATCCTGACACATTTGCAACTGCACGTAAGGATCAAGTGTCTGAGCTCACCTGAAAGAGAAAAACTAGAGAAACAATGACATGTGAAGCATGTAACAATTTCAAAAAGGGTCCAACTGGACCTGATGGGTTATATGATGTCACTTGTATTTATTGTGGGAAGATTTATAAAATGGACAATTCAATGTGCGCTCCTTGAACATCATGCAAAAAAAGTTGCAAGAAATTGCCTCTTGAAGAAGCATAAAATGCATGCCTTGCAAAAGTTGTTGCAGACTAGCAATACAACATGTACTATTCTACTTGTATTTTCATTTAATTATTTTTGTACATATGCTAATTAGAGTCTGACTTTTATATTGAATGCTTTACAGCTCGTGCAAATCCTATTAATTGAGTCTTTTACAAAGCTAAGTGCAGAAAAAGCTTTGCAAAAATGGTTATAGTTTATGAGTATTCATTCAATTGTGTTACTCATCATTTCTTGAGAGTGTTCTTAAGTGACCTCCAACCACAATTCAAGCTGGTGTAGTAATAGCAGAGATTGGGGCTTCATGGCCCTCACATGCCACTACATAGGTGATGATTGGAAAGTGAGAAAAATAATCATTTGTTTTACCTCTCTATCCTAACCACACAATGGCACAAACATTGCTCAAGAAATAATTGATAAACTGATTTTGCTGAACTTGGACAAAAATGCTTTCAACCTTGTTCTTGACAATACAACTTCCAATGATACTTGCATCAGAGAGCTATTGAGCACACTAATGATAATTAAGTAGTAAATTTATTTTAATTTTTTGTAACTTAGTTAATGACATACTAACCTTGCCTTCTTTTATTTCTTGTAGAAGGACACTTCAACCTGATGGCAACATCTTTCATCAAACATGTGGATGTCATATCTTGAACCTCATTGTTCAAGTTGGAATTTATGTTCTCTCTGATGAGATTCCTAACTGTAGAACCTAGGCGGTCTAGGTTATGACTAATTTTCGTTCGTTTGGCAGCTAGAAGGTCCTAATTGTAAATTTCACACAAACTCAATTCCTAAATGCAATTGCTCAATATATGACCACAATCAATTGAACTAATACCAAACAATTCTATATAGCAATCCAACAAGCAATTCAATCAATTCCCTAATTAAGCAATTCAAGCGCAAATTCAATTCACAATCACACAAGCAATTAACACAAATGAATTGAAAGAGAGTAAAGGGAAGATAATGGCTCAATCAAGTGTTGACGGAGTTCGGCTTGCACAAACGGCCTCGCCTACGTCTCCGGGTCCCCAGCGCCCCCGTTTCTTCCTGTACCAAGCCCAGTCCACTCCACTAAACAAAATTGCTTGTTAAATGTACAACTATGGAATTGGAGCTCTCTTACACAGACCGATAGAGCTGCCAACTCTAACATGGTGCCAAACTCTATCTCGCTTACACACGTCGGTGGAGAATCGAGCCGACCATCTTGAGCTCACTTGCACACACCGATGAGCTCAAGACAACTAAACACACACTCAATAGAACAGACAATTGGCTAATTGGATGATTAACAAAGACAATCACTCAAACTAACTCACTCTCTATAATCCCTAGATTAGATTTAGTTAATTAAACTTGGGATAAGAGCAAGTATTTGGCTATTAGAATTGAGCTCAAAGAGCACAAATATGGTGGCTGAAAATGGTATATATTATATCAGAACAACGACTCCAATTATTGGAGAAGAAGGGTTTAAATAGGATTTAATTTTGGCCAAACAGCATTTCTACGAGATATAGCGTTATAACGCTATTTGATGTGTAATTCATAGTGTTATAACGCTATCTTGGGTGAAGACAAATAATTTGACCGTTGAATTTTATTTGTACAACTTTTATATAGCATTATAACGCTAGATTATGCATTAAATGTACCATTTTAATGCTAGATCAATTCAGAACAAAAAATTTTACCGTTGAAAATATCTAGCGTTATAACGGATCACCCAGTTTTGACAGAACAAAATTTTGTAACAAATTTTTTCTTGAAAAAAGTTTCTACCGTTATAACGGTATAAATAACTATTATAACATGTAGGTGTATATTTCCTGATTTGATGCCAAAGTTTTGCATGCCAAAATATACTTTATGCTTCAAATATTGTTACATAAAGTCAAACATATATTTTATGCTTAAATTCCAACTTTGCTGACTTGTGAACTTTATGAAGACTTTATGGAACTTCCAATTTAGAGAAATAAAGTCAAAACGAATTGGATGTTGGAAATAGGCAAATTCGTTTTTGTACATTGTCGTGTCGCATGAAATTGTGGCTGACGTTATAACGTGAGAGATGGCGTTATAACGTCAAGTTCTCGAGAATTTTGCTACTAATCGAAATAATATTTTTGATTAAATAAAATTCAATTTGATAATATTGAATAATATTTAAGATGTATTCTTTATATTTTGACCATTAGTTTATTCAACTTCTATTTTTAAAACCATTTTGAAAAATCAGTCATCTAGCGTTATAACGTCTATTCTAGCATTATAACGCTATGATGCATTGATGTGATTTTGGCCAGTTTGGCTTATATTTCCTTGCTCTTTTCAATTTCAAATTTAAATAAACTAAGATCTAATTAACCTAAGCAAGTCTTCATCTTAATCTTGATTTCTAATATTGCTCTTAGGTCATCCTTGATAATTTCTTGTGTTATTTTGTGCTTTTGCTTAAATGTCCTACAAATAATTCTCAAAACACAAGAAATGATAAAATTCAAATAGTTTTGCAAATCAACAAACTAAGGAATGTTTGAGCCAACAATCTCTTTTTTTTTGTTGATTTGCAAAACCACAAACATATGAGCCTAAATAATTTTTGTTTAATGCGGCACATATGATTTCTCTCTATTTTTGAAAATCAAACAAAAGGTGAATTTTTAGGATTTTACAATTGAAAGCATAGCTCCCCTTAATTTGATAATTTTCTCTCAATTTTTGCACAATTATGATTTTGAGCAACAAAGCACCCCCTCAATTTATGCATTTTCCAAAAACAATTTTAAGCCCTAAATTACAAGTTTCTAAAAGTTTTACGAAAGCGTATTTTTTGTTAGAGCTAACAAATATATAAGTTTGTTTGAGTTTTTAATGCACAAGTCATCCATAATTTGCTCCCCCTAAATGTATGACAATTAGTATTGGAGGTCTACCTACAAAACTCCTAAGTTTGGCATTTTGGCACCCAAGCAACCTTTGATTGATTGCTTCCTTTCCTAAGAGTGCAATCCAACGAAATGTGGCCATGTTTGCAACAATAGTGGCATATGGCACTAGTCGGAGGATCACCACTTGCCTTGACAAACCTATTGTGGTAATCGTTTCGCAATTACTGTGCCTTGTTACTTAATTGGTACATGAAGTTGAAATTTGGCTTAGGCACTTGCTTTGTTTGAGACACAATCTTTGGTGTCTGATTGTGTATAATACAATGTTGGGCATGGTTGTTACCTTTTGGTTCATATGCCCACCCGGTTGGTCCCCTAAAATATGCGTTATTGGACCTTGAAGGGTTGAAATACCTATGTACCAGTTTGGGTTTGGTTTGGCTTCCATTGTTGAATCGGTACCTAAATGCATAATTTGGTGCATTGCCTCTCTTTTGGTATTTTGCACTTTTGCCCTTATCAAGTTTTTGTTTTCCCACATTTTTGGAGCATTGAGGTTTCTTGGATGGCAAAGAGGATGATGAACCCTTCTCATATCCCAATCTCGTTTTCACATGAGGCTTTTGTCCCTCATACATTTTGCTTAAGTCCAATTTAGTTTTGCTCAAAGCACTAGAGAACTTCAAGTTCTTATTTTCAATTTCAAGTTTGATTGCCTAGAACTCAAGCTCAAGAATTTTGTTATTTAACCTCCAATTGTGCAATCTTTTCTCATGAGGATTTGGTTTGTTTCAATGAGGAGTTTGTTTAATCTAGCAAATTCAAGTTTCAATAACTCTTCATTTAACACATTACTTGTGTCATCACCATCAACATCCGACTCACTATCAGATTCAAAACCTAAAAAAATGTAACCTCAATGGATTTTGAGTCTAGAGATACCTTTGCCTCATCGTTAGAAGTTGATGTGCTTGCTTCATCCTTGGAGGCTTCCTCCATCGGTTTGCTCTTCTTCTACCGGTTGCTCTTTATCCACCGGAAGCTCTTCATCCACTACCTCATCTCTTTCAACTTGTCCAAGAGCGAACTTCTTGATAAGATCGATCATTCCCGAGTCAGTTACGTTGTTCTTGGAGATGATGGCATCCAAGTAGATCTTCCCTTCATCCACCAAGGCAACAAAGGCATGATGGTCATTTCCTTGTTGTCCCTCACTTGATGCTCCCCAATTGTTTTGGTTGAATATTTCTTCAAGCAATTTGGTGAGAATAGGGATGTCTTTGCTTGCATCTATTCCAAAATCTCGAAAGGAAGATACGAATTGGTGATTTTGGTTTGATGTGGAGGCATGGTGATGGTGAACTTGGTTGGAGGTGGAGGTATGGTGATAGTTTGAGTTTTAGGCCGATAATGCAACGGTTTTGTATTGGTGATCATGTTCCCCAAGTTGCCGAAGGGTTTTCTCATAGGTCTTGAGAAATGCATAGACCTCTTCAAGTGTAAAGAGGGCTTCTCTAGCATTGTTCATGGCCTCTAACGAACTCATATACGCTCTCCATGACGGTCTCCATTTCATGACCCTTATAAGCTTGGTGGCAATCTTGTATGGCTCCATGGGATCACCTATTTCAATAAGTTCGTTAGTTAGAATTGTATGTCTAGTGTACATGTCCTCAATGGACTCGTTTTCTCTGATTCTAAAGTTCTCGAATTGCGATTGCAATCCGGCTCATGTAGATCGTTTAAGCAATGCATTGCCTTCATATTTTTGAAGCAATGCATGCCACATGTCAAAGGCATTAGTTGCCTCCCCTAGAATTGGTGCAATTGACTCATGTATGGATGTTAAAATCACATTAACCGCATGATCATTTTTCCTTTTCTTCAACAACGAATTGGTGGTCGATTCATTTGTTACGGGGTCATATTCCGGTGTGTATCTAATGGTGACCAAATTCCAAAGATCAAGGAGATTTAAATAATTGGTCATCCTAAGTTTCCAATACCCAAAGTTTTTACAATTTGATCCTAATATCGGGGGTAGAGAAATTCAACTATAAGTTGCCATATAATTTGGTTCTTTGCTTGCAACTAATAAAATTTAATTAGCAAGCTCAACTTGCTCTAATACCACTTTTTAGAACCTAGGTGGCCTAGTTTATGACTAATTTTCGTTCATTTGGTAACTACAAGGTCCTAATTACAAATTTCACACAAATTCAATTCCTAAATGCAATTGCTCAATAGATGACCACAATCAATTTAACTAATACCAAATAATTCTATCAAGCAATTCAATCAATTCCTTAATTAAGCAATTCAAGCACAAATTCAATTCACAATTCACAATCACACAAGCAATTAACACAAATGAATTGAAATAGAGTAAAGGGAAGAGAATGACTCAATCAAGTGTTGACAGAGTTCGACTTGCACAAACGGTCGGGCCTACGTCTCCGGGTCCCCGACGCCCCCGCTTCTTGCAGTAACAAGCTCGGTCTGCTCCACTAAACAAAATCGCTTGTTCAATGTACAACTTCGGAATTGGAGCTCTCTTACACACATCAGTGGAGCCGCCAACCCTAACACGGTGCCGAACTCTATCTCGCTCACACATGATGGTGGAGAATCGAGCCAACTATCTAGAGCTCACTTAAACACATTGGTGGAGCTCAAGACAACTAAACACACACTCAATAGAATAGACAATTGGCTAATTGGATGATTAACAAAGACAATCACTCAAACAAACCAACTCTTTATAATCCATAAATTAGATTTAGCTAATTAAATTTGGGATAAGAGCAAGAATTTGTCTATTAGAACTAAGCTCAGAGAGCACAACAATGATGGCTTAAAATGGTATAGATTATATCAGAACAACAGCTCCAGTCGTTGGAGAAGAAGGGTTTAAATAGAGTTCAATTTTGGCCAAAAAATATTTCTGTGAGATATAGCGTTATAACGCTATTTCATGTATAAATCGTAGCGTTATAACGTTATCTTGGGTGAGGACAAATAATTTGACCATTGAATTTTAATCGTACAACTTTTATATAGGGTTATAATGCTAGATTGTTATGCATTAAATGTACCGTTATAACGCTAGATCAAGTCAAGACAAAAAAATTTACCGTTGAAAATTTATCTAGCGTTATAATGTTAAAAATAACGTTATAACGGATTATCCGTTTTGACTGAACAAAATTTTATAACAATTTTTTTCTTAAAAAAAGTTTCTACCGTTATAAAGGTATAAATAATCGTTATAACAGTAGGTGTATATTTCCTGATTTGATGCCAAAGTTTTGCTTTAATGCCAAAGTATACTTTATGCTTCAAATGTTGTTACATAAAGTCAAACCTATACTTTATGCTTAAATTCCAACTTTGCTGACTTGTGAACTTTATGAAGACTTTATGGAACTTCCAATTTAGAGAAATAAAGTCAAAACGAATTGGATGTTGAAAATAGGCAAAATTCGTTTTTGTAGATTGCAGTGCCACATGAAATTGTGGCTGGGGTGATATAGTCAAAGTTTCCTGGAATTTGTGAGTTGTCAATTTTGCAACTAATCGAAATAATGTTTTTGATTAAATAAAATTTATTTTGATAATCTTTAATAATATTTAAGATGTATCTTGATATCTTGACCATTAGTTTATTCATTTTCTATTTTTAAAATCATTTTGAAAAATTAGTCATCTAGCATTATAACGCTATGATGCATTGATGTGGTTTTGACCAGTTTGGTTGGTATTTTCTTGCTATTTTCAATCACAAATTTAAATAAACTAAGATCTAATTAAGCTAAGCAAATCTTCATCTGGATCTTAATATTCTAATCTTGCTCTCATGTCATCCTTGATCATTTTTTTGTGTTATTTTGTACTTTTGCTTAAATGTGCTACAAAGTATCCAGCCTTGAACATGTTTTTTTACTGAGTTATGTGATGTTTATTTGACTATAAATAGAATGAAAAGTTCTTCTTTTTCTTTTATTGTCCACATAAGCAAGGAGGTGTTTAAAAAGTGAGACAAGTATTAGAGTAGTGGTAATGTATTGTTGGCCATTGCTTGTGTACTAGACTCAAGATGCAAGATGACAGTTGTTGAGTATTACTATCAAGCAACATATCTTGAGAACCGTCAGAGGTTTATTGCACACCCGAAGACTTGCCTATATGAATTGTTCAAGGAATACTTGGAGGAACAATCCAAATTAGTACAAAAGAGCTCTAACAGTTCATCACAAAGTGGCAGGTACTTGTAATTTATTTTTCTTTCCACGTGTATTTTATTTCATATTCAATATGAATTTAATTTTACTTTTTCTTTATGAATGTAGGTAATCTAGCAATCCTGGATTGAAGGATTTGTTGCATGGCAAGAAAAGTTCTAAACTAGTAAAATCAAAGTTAGAGGAATATCTAAATGAGCCACTAGATGATATATATAGCAGTTTGTATAAAGAGTTTGACATTCTATCTTGATGGAAATTGAAGGCCTCTAGATATCCTGTCTTAGCTCAGCTAACTCGGGACATCCTAGCAATCCCGATATCGACAGTGGCGTTGGAGTCGATATTCAACACAAGTGGTGGAACACTTCCTCCAATTAAGAACTCTTTGAATGATGAGAGCATTGAAGCTCTCATAT
>CAXKVX010002820.1:0-29064 GCA_964058865.1 Eleocharis quinqueflora | reverse complement strand
GTATCCGATACGATACCCGCACCCGTGCAACAGAGATTATGACCTAACTACATTGAGTATTGCAAAGCTCCGGATTTATTTCCAAAGAACCAAATGTCCCATCTTGATCCGATGGTCCCAAAAAATTGTAGAACATGAATATTCTTCTCCTGCTGTACTTCTGCAATTAGACAAAATAAGTGATACTCTCTTCTTCAAAAGTTTTTTCATATGAATCGTAATTGTAGACTTGTATTAAGTTTAACTAAGAGTTGGATTAGAATATTTTGCAAAGTACAATTTGTTCCACTTGCAAGCATATTTCTAGTTATAAAGTTTAAATAATTGACTTCTAAATTATTAAACTTAATCTTCATATTAAAATTTCGTTCCAAACCAAGTTCTGTATTTTTTAGAATTTTTTGTTACTTTTTGAAGAGGTGCAAAATCATTCGTAATGAATGACTCATAAATCGTTAGATTAACAACATTAGCACCACTTTTAAATTCATAAAAATAATTCTAAAAAATATAAAATTTGGTCACAATTGAGATTTCCCTATAGAAATTAAATTCAACGATTTAGATCGATTATTTGAACTTTTGCATGTGCTTTTAAGCTGTGTGTGTTCTAGTGTCTTAAAATAGTCTCACTGCTGACCAATATTGAGATTTCTTTAAGAATAATCTCATTATTGACCATATTAAGATTATTTCGATTGGTCAATAATGAGATTTTTTAAACATAAATTCTGAAGAATTAAGATACTACTGGGACACATTATCGGCTGCATGGTCTATATGGATAATATGGTCACATATAAGTGAAATTATTTTTAATCATGCTAATCAGAAGGAACACCAAGCAATTTATTGGTCAATAATGAATTTATTAGTTTTAATGAAAGTCGGGACCTAGCAATAAATTGCATAGTGTTCCTTCTAAAAAAACGTGTAAGCAATTTTTTGTGCATTTTTACATTTCATCTCCAAAGAAGAACCTAGCAATTTTGATGAGGTCAAATTTCTACCAATACGGTGTAAGGCCTTAAAATAAGAACTCGTGACCTTAGATTTGTTAAATATTGTTAAAAAGAAGGTAGAGAGTGGTGGAGTCAAAAAATTAGACCAATTCAATCAAATTAAAAAATGTTGTAGAACCAAAAATGATTTTCAACATAAAATAGTGTAGTTATAAACCAAATACTATCACGAATTTTCCTGTGCACTCTCTTTCCAATATATTTAAATTTTCCTCCCGAGGCTTAATGAAGAAATCAAATCATATATGTCATGCCATATTATCCAAATAAGAGTGCGTTGATGTTGATTCTGATGTGTATGTCACTTCTGAAGCCGCTGCTGATGTTGTTCCTGGTGATGTTTCCAGTAATGATGCTGTGCTAATGGTATGCTGTCCTGCATTTCCAACTGTCGCCCGACAAACTGGGCATGTACCAGAAATATCGAACCATCTATCGATGCATTCTTGATGAAAGACATGACTGCAATTAGGCAGTGTTCTTACCATCTCACCATCTTCCAATTCACTCATACAAATTGCGCACTCAGAGGTACCCCCATCCGGTGTTTTCTGGAAATTAGTCACAGGCAGCCGCGCAATATCAGCAGCGGTGAGTCTAGAGACGACGTAGTATTGATCTGTGACATTATTGGGTAATCTTCGATTGCAGAAGTCAGCAACAAATTTTATTAGGATTGACACGAATACAACAGAAGCAAAGAAGATTATCAACTCGGTCACTTCAGATGGTTCATTGCAACAGAGTGAGGAAAATGGATTTGTCATCGTCCTTGTACCTAGAACATATGGATCAATCAATGTTGATCCGCGCCTGGTTACGGTAGTGTGTCGATCCTATTCCTCAAACAAGTAATTGGCATCTAGTGAATATATCACTGCTTCAAGTGAATTGAAATCTATGAAGAACCCATTATATTTAATTGCAAATGAAACAAATTCATTTATTTATAATTTTAGAGTAATTATACCTGAAGAGCAAAGGTGTGAAATCTCTGACAGAACAACTTGGTTGAATATCATCTATCCTTCTATCTCCTTCTACTGCTCCCTCATGCCTGAAGCAAAACTGCTTCAGGCACTGAGGTAATTGATAGGGAGTGTATAGTTTGATAATTGAAACACCATTTCTATGAGCAATGTTTGATCCATGGACTGCATGCTAAAATTGACAGGACTTAAAATAGGACTACAATACTCTGTTGTGAACTTTTTTTAGTTAATTGATACATACTTAATTTAAGATTGGAATAAATTTACAAAACTGAGATTATTTAGTTTCTCAAACTGTTTGCAATTGTGTGAGCAGACGTACAGTTTGCAACTCCGAAAACAATCGCCTCATGAACCGAAGAAAACGAGTTTTCTTCGTTTTCTTGAAATGGAAGAAGGAAATCAATCTAAAGTGAAAGAGTTATTTGAACTTTCATTAATGAGCATCTTTTATAGCTTATTGTACTATAACACTAGTAATAAGCACAAAAAGGAATAAAAAGTCAGTTAAAAGTACTGAAAACTTTTTCATTGGTTTCACTTTGTATATGTATGTTATTTGATACACAAGTAACTGCTTACAAACAATGACACATTTGATACACCTATATTCTAGAAGTTATATCAAACCGTATGATTTATCGAAATAAATATGAAGAGTGCAAAATAATTTGGATAATTATTTCGTTATGTTCCGCCTTTTTTATATATAATATATATTTCACTACCAAGCACAAGGAGAAAAATTGCAAAAGTGGCATGATTAACTGTTACATTTCCTCATATATGTATATTTTTTAGACCCTCTTTGTATAGCCGCTGAACCGGACACTCAATTCTTCTAACATGTCAAAGTCTGACGCAGCAAGTAGTGCTATTCTCTCGCGTTAATGCAGCAAGTCACGAATTTCTCTCGTAAGAAAGCACATAAAACAGAAACTAAAAATTGTATTTCTAAATGCTTGATTGAAATGACTAAAAATGCATGCCTATGTGGAACTACAAAATCAAATACCAAGCATCTAAGATTTAAATAAGGAAAGATACGAATATATCCATATATCATATTTCCAACATTTTCGCTCATGTTCATTTGCACAGTGCGAAGGAATAGGGGATTCGTTGTAGCGCACTGCAGTAAAAATATTGTGTTTTCCCTTTTACTTTTTCGACTCCCACTGAATAGCATTCAACATTTTCTCTCTCTTGCCAGCTTCGTGCGAGCTAGTTTGGTATAAGTAGCACATCACTTAAGAGTTCAGGCCATAATACTTGGTGCAAGAAAACATTAACTTTAGAATGCAAACCAAATAAGATGGGTTTTTGAGAATTTATAAGTTCTCTTCTAGAAAAGCTTGGCATCTCCACATCAAAATCTCCTCTCTGGTATTTGCCAGTGCCTGAGTTCGCAACTCGTGCGGTATGCCACAATGTTATTGACCATTCGTGTTGAATACCATAATTATCTATGTGTTGTATAATTTATGTAATAGTTCTAACAAGTGTACATAAGATCTTATTCCAATCAAATGCTACTGAAATATGGACCAGCAGGCCGCCCCCCCCCCCCCCCCCCCCCCTCAAATCAGGCAAATCAGGATCAAATGCTACTTGAATTTGTGTGATACATTTTGTTTGTAATATTGAGAGATTTACTGTTCAGTTTTGTGATTCTGATTTGTAAATTAAATAAATTAAAGTATTGAGATAGCAAAAAGTGTTGTCATTATATGTCAAAAACATATTCTTAGTGAATCCTTCCTAAACAAATATACATATGAAAATAGCAGAAAACAGTAATGTGCCTGATTATTCTTTTATTATTGATACTCCAATTTGGTTGTCAGTGAGATTTGTTGGAACTTTGGAGTAAGTTACATTCTTAGCAATACCAGCAAACAACTTTTGAAATTAGTAGTAACAAAAAAACAAAAATCTGATTTTTCTTGAAAAAAATTACAACCACTATTACCTACAAAATTTACCTGCAGCATAAGCACAAATCCTTCTAGCTATTAATCTTTATACATGGAGTATATGTGATCTCACATATATATAAGACAATGCATGCGCGCAACGTCTATGAAGTAACATTTCAAAGTATTTTTACACCATTTGATCCAAGCGATTTTCTGACGTTGATGCCGTTGCTAGTACTGACGCTCTTGCTGTTCCTGATGCAGATTCCTCTGAATCATCTTCTGGTTTTAACGGGTCAACATTTGCCCGACAAATAGGGCATGTGGCATGAGACTGCAACCAAGTGTCGATGCAGTCCTGGTGGAACAGGTGCACACAATTAGGCATGACCCTCACTGAGTCCCCTTCTTCCAAGAAACCAAGACAAATCGAGCATTCAGCATTGCTCCCAGAGCTGCTTCTCTTAAACTTTGTCACATGCAATGCCTCGAGGGAATTAGAATTGAGTCCTCCACTGTCTTGAGCAGGATGATTTGCTAATTGAAGGCCACCGTATCTCTGATCAAAGATGCAAATTACAGCCTTGGCTACAGCAAAGCAGCATATACAGAAGGCAATGAAAATGCATAGAGCTGTCAAATCAGTTTCACCAACATATGTTGAATTGTGACCATAAGAAGTGGATGATTCAGGGCTAGACATCACAATATGCTGTGTCGGTTGTTAAATGAGTTGCGTTACACCTTCAGTGAACTGGTATCTGATAGATACGATTATTGGAACTATGTGTCTGCATGCAATGAGTGTGTTAGAGCCTTAACGGGTCATAACATACTAAACTATGGGCAAGTGATCGATAAGAAGATATCCTTGACATTACCTTGAATGAAAGATAAATCATGGATTCTGGAAAAAAGTGAAAAAAAAGAGAGAGAGAATGAGATACTGTGTTGTTAATAATGTACTGAGATTTTATCAATACAAACAGTTTCGATCATTCAATTGTAGGACGTCATTTCTTTGTCATTTTTTTCCTCAAGAAAGACCAAATAATGTTGAAATATTTGAAATGATTCCTTTTTATTGTTAAATGAAGGAAAGGATTTGCTCTTTCAGCTACAAAAATGTTCTGCATCTCCGAATAATGTTGCTGGGTCACCTCAATGGAATTTGAAATTAGCGTAACCTTGACCAAAATGAACATGAACATAAATTGGAAACAGGAAGAAACAAAAGATATATCCCAAAGAATAAAAAAAACGATCAATTACCTGCAAAAAAATCTCTCTGATTTGATGGGAGTTACCCACAATTCAAAAATGAATTCGAATTATCCAATTAGGCAATTCAATTGTTCTTTTCTTTGAAGTTTTACAGGAGTTGTTTGCCCTAAAAAAAACGAGGCAAACCTCCCGTAAAAATGTTAAAGTGATAATATGAAAAAGGTACAGCAACCGACCATTCCTAATATTACAACTATCTTCAGAAGATACTAAAAATAACCAATTTTACTCCGTTTGGATTGGAACCTTAGCATATAACATGTAAACTGTTATGACAAGATCAACACATCAAACCAAGATTGTAACCTACCAAAAATTGCTAAATGGCTTTAAGTGAACTTCAGACAAAATTATACTCATAATCAGAATTGGTAAACAATAGTAAAGTATGATTACCACATTGTCATTCGGTAACCATATAAATTATAAAATACCAAATACCACATATGCCCCTCCAAATTCAGAAATATTGTGGATGCTCTAACAAAGTCACATGAACTTCGGTGATAGGACTGCTAATGGATGAGTTCCAGTTCATGTCCAACTTAGCTCACTAATTAGGAGGTAAAGTCCATGATCAAACCAACCCATATTTATCTACTAATATTTAGTTCATGTTCAGTTTATCTTATAACCGAAAAATATCCGCTATTTATCCATAAGCTAACCATGCGGGCCTGATTTTGAACGCCACAGTGCACAATCCACTTTAAATTGAAGCTTTTTCATTACTGTATCGAATAACTTAAGTTTAGGTTCGTGTTTCTGTGCGAATAACTTAGTTATCTCTCTGTGAAAGAGAGAATTAGAACTTGGTTAATTTATTGGGATGTTTGAACATATTTGCAATAATTCCATATTGAGTCCACAATTAGTCCAGTTCAGTTTTTTGCAATTTGACTTGAAATGAACTTCAACTAAGATCAATAAATAATTCATTCAATAAATATATATTAAACTTTTGTTCTGCACGTCTTTAGGTTATAGTGGCTAATAGTATTCTATATCATGATGTATACATAACATAAAAAAGATCCTATTGTAATCTTTAAAGAATAGTATTTTGAAAGATAAGCCTCTAAATAGATCTGTTTAAAATATATCATTTTTAGGCAAATGTGACTCCTTTCTTATATAAGATACTATTCTAACTGCGTGACAAGTATATTTTACACAGTTCACAATTTTGATGACTCCCTGAAAGATTGTTAACCTGAAAGCCTATAACTCACAAATAGACAAGTTCAAATTACAAATAGAGGACAGAAAACAAAATAGAAAGTTCCAATTATGAAAGCCTTTACAGTGCAAAAGATAATAAAATGAATCTGTAAAGAGATGTGTAAACTGAAAATTGTGCGTAGCTTTTCATCCCTTTGTATCTATATATGAAACAATGACAGAAGATGTTTAACATGAACTAAATGACAATGACTTCCATGAAATTCGAAAATTTCCTTTTCTAATATGAATTGGGTAAAACGAAGGATCAAAACAGAAATCATAAAACAATAATTAAACTATTTGACTCAAGAGGCATTCAAATCACTTCATTAATTATATTGTAAGACAATAACTTATTACAAAACCGCACACAAAGAAGACCTTCATAAAAAACTCTACCACAGATAAACAATGGGTAACCACTCAAAAATTCTTAACTAAAGATCTCATAGAACTTCTCAACCACAAGTAAACCTGAATCAATCGACTCAAGAGGGTCCTTCCTAAGACGATGCCTCAAGCAATTTGGTATAACTGTCGCTATATCCTCTGCTGTCACCTTATCTCTCCCTTTCAAGGCTGCCAATGCCTTTGCAGCCCGGTTTGTCACAATATCACCTCTCAATCCATCAACATTCAACTCAGCACACACCTTTGAGATTTTCACTCTCAAGTCGTGATCAAGCTGGACTGCTGAAAGAATAGATCTTGCACTTGTGATCTGCTGCTGGAGTTTTTCCTGCTCATCCTTGTAAGACTCTCTGAAGCCTTTTGGGTCTTTGTCGAAGAGAGCACGCTCCTCGACAATCTTGACCCGCAACTCAGCATCACGGACTGTGCCAACTTGTGCATGCATGCCAAACCGGTCAAGCAGCTGTGGACGTAGCTCGCCTTCTTCCGGGTTACCTGAACCAATAAGGATGAACCGCGCTGGATGAGATATTGAGATTCCTTCTCTCTCGACTGTGTTCCAGCCTGATGCAGCTGAATCTAATAATACATCGACTAAATGGTCATCTAACAAATTAACCTCATCCACATATAAAATTCCTCTATTAGCTTTTGCGAGTAGACCTGGCTCAAAGGCCTTAACACCTTCAGTCAAGGCCTTTTCAATGTCAATCGTTCCACAGACCCGATCTTCTGTGGCACCAAGAGGGAGATCTACCATAGTAATTTTTGTGGTTAGAACTGGCACCTGAAATAATACAGCAAGTAACAAGCATCTGATCAGTTGACAGACTATCAGGACTAAATAAGTGGGGGCAATGTTTCTGATCGAGCTGGGTTCAGGTCAGGTTGAACATTGTTTTGTAAACCACATAACCAGGATGGGTCCAATCTGACCCATCAGTGGGCCAGAAATCATGACCCAACCCTACCCAATAAACTCTCAGTCAGTAAGTTTGGAAGTTTTATAGATGTTTCAGTTTTTCGAATGATAACATATTACACTAACTATTCATTAAAATAAGCATAAATAAGTAATGGCAAACAGCTCAGCTTGCACCCTAACAAGAAACCCTTCCCAGAAAGCAATTTAAAACCAGGACAGCTCGCCTGACCACAGTTAATTTGATAACTTTGCCCTCGCCATTAAAAGACTTTTCATTTCAGAAACCAAATATTTGCAAAGATATACCCAGTGAATTTACAAAGTAGCTTTCGAGTTTGCAAGAATAGGCCAGAACACAACTCGCTTCAGCAAATCAAACAAGTCAATTAATGTTTGCTTGACTTAACCTTTGTGTAAAAAAGTTTGGTTCTATTTGCAAATAAGGTAAAGTTAAGTTATAATTAACAAAAGTTCCCACTAGCAATCCTGATTCGGTACAGCTGGCAAACACACACCTTTTCTCCTTTTATTACACGGTCTCGTACATCAGGGCCCATGGACTCGGGGTCTTCTGGGTCAGAATTAAATGGGTCACCAACTGCAACCTGGATCAAAGGGAGTAGGTCAATGAGGGACCGAACAGTGGTTGACTTGCCAGTCCCACGATCCCCCATTATCATCACACCACCAATTTTTGGGTCAATCACATTAAGTAATAGACATAGTTTCATCTCGTCCTGGCCAACTATGGCTGAGAAGGGAAAAACGGGCCTTTGGCTCTCCTTGGCCGTCTGTGTAGCCTGGAAAAAGATTTATTTCATTAGATGAATATAACATTTTGTATTATTTATTTTCTGTGAGATTGATGTTATCAGACCAAACAAAAAAAACCTATTGGTATATTTAGTAACATTTTTTCTTACAATTCTTACCAGTTTTTGCCTGGACATGGAATAGTTTATATACATATATCTTTCATTGCATCTTTACAGCATGCTGGTACAAGTACCAGCAGAGATTGGTACAGACAGGATAGGGGTTCCATTATCAACAGCAATGAAGCATAAGTGGCAAAACTAACAAACAAGAAACAAGCTTATGCAAAATTCTTCCAAAGAAGAATCCAGTATATAACTACCGATACCTAATTACCTGTTCTGTAGCAGTAATACCAGGTGCTGCTACATTAGAAATGACAAGACGTCTATTCCCAACCCCTAACCCTTTGCCAAAGTACCTTCTCTGTTGAGAATGCGCTGCACAAATCAAAATTTTGTTAATAGAACAACAAAAATTACAAAATTGTCAAGAGAAATAACATTGCACTTGAAAGTTTGAATGCACCTCGGATGTTAGTGGGGTAGATACCGAGTGAAGGAACCGAGCGAGGCCTCGAAGCTAAGAGAGAGGACGAAGAAGAGAAAAGAGCCGCCATTTTTAGATGGGGCTACTATATTCTCTGATGAAAGAGAGAAAGAGAGAATTACTTGAGAAAAATACTGAATTTGAGAGTGGTGGTTTAAGGGAGAGGGAAGCTTGATTGGTGGTGCAGATCAGCGGATAAGATTTCGAGGAGAGATCAGAGAGGTCTCAATTTTCAATGGGTCGGGTCTGTTTGTTTCTACCCTTACCCAATCCGGATTCCAAATAATGTATTTTTTTTTTTTTTGTAGTAATTTGAAGAACAACTTTTTTTTTCTTTAAATATAGCCTGATTTCAATTTCTTATACAACTTAAAGAAGTTGTCAAAAAAAAACTTTAAGGGACGAATCAAGGCAAAAAAAATTATATGCTCATAAGTTTATCATTTACAAAAAAAATGATCGAAATAATTAAATAAATAATACTTAAATAAATAAATAAATCTAGCAAAAAAATACTTGAAAGAGCAAAATGAAGAAAGAAAGAGATCTATAAAAATAAAGAAAAATGAGAGAGAGATCTCCTATCTTTTATAAAGAAAGAAAAATGTGAGTTTGATACGTGGGAAGTTTGTATTTCTTTAGAGTTTTGGATTGGATGAAATGAATAGTTGGATTGAGATAGTGATCCGTGAGAAGAAAGGCTATTGATCCAGAATCTTTTATACAGGTTGCTTTAAAGCAACACATATTAAAAACTATTAAATATTGGTTCCTTCGAAGCAATCGATATTGAAGTTTTTAATAGTGATTGCTCCAGCACAACCGCTATTAAAAGGCGAGCTTTTATACCAGGTTTACTGTACAACCGCTATTAAAACATCTCCACTGCTCTTCAGATTTCCCTATGTACCTTTTTATATTCCATTTTTCTAATGTCCGGTATTAAATATTTTAACTGAACTTCGTAATAGCACTGGATCCTATTCAGGAGAGGATCCAGAAATTCCGTCAGAGGGGCAAAATTTATAATTTTTTCCAGAGGAAGCAAAATGACGTAGATTTTTAAACACACATGGTGACTTTGCAAAAAAAAAATTGAAAAATCATACAATTACACATAATTTTTTGCAAAAAAACAATTTGGATCCGCTCCCGATTCCATTAGTACCTCCTGTTTACAACAATCGATATAAAATGAAAGATATTAAAGCATCTTTATGTAATAATGAAGCTTCCAAAGTTTTCTTTTTTAATAAATTATAGGAACAAAGTTGCCAAGTGAGTTTTTAAATTTTTTTGTTTTACAAATTCTAAGAATACGGTTAACAAACTTCCACAATTTTTTTACAATTACGAAATCGAAATTAATTCTGAGAGAGTAGTTGCTAAATTTGCACGAAATATATTTCAAAATTCTCCTTCTTTTTTCCTATATATTTAATATACGAAATATATTTCGTGTATTAATTATTTATATAGAAAGTCGGTTCTGGGCTACTTAAAAGTTCATGAAATTTTCTGATATATGTTTGAGGTGAGAGTGGAATCGAGATCTTCTACCGCGCAGCATCGACACTGTGCGTGTTGCGCAGCAAATTTCAGTCTTTGATTTGTATCGAGATTCGTGCAAGCTCAACTTTATAATATCAGACTCTCTCTGAATCAAATCTGGACCGTCCGTAGCTTACAGCGCAGAAAATCTGAGCCGTCCATCGGTGCTGCGGTAGAAGATCAACTTCCGAGACAGTGGGGCATCAAAGTCTGAAGATAGATAGCAGAATTCATTTATCTATAATAGTATTGAGACAAGCTTCTTTGTAACAAAATTTATGCATTTTTTTACTTTCAGCATTTGATTTATATTTGTATCGTCTATATGTATAATATCTTAATTTATATCTATATTAGAAATATTAAATTAAATGCGAACATAATTGACCGCTGTTTGATCCGCGTATGATCCGTTTGCACTCGGACCAGATAGATCCACATCAGCACGTCACGTGACCTTTAACTCTGAACACACACAAAATCAAGAAATACATGTACAAACCCCTCCCTCTAAGCTCGAATCTCCAGCTCCTCTTATAACAAACAGTTTCTATTCCACAAATGCCTCTAGGCCCATTAGTAGAAATTAGTTTTCTTTAAAGTTTTCGATTTGTTTCATTTGAAAAGCCCATCAAATCGAAATGAAATTTTACTTTCGATTTTCCGTTCAAATCTCCCTCTCCCGAGCGCTCGACCAAAATTTTTAGAAAATTCGCAAAATTTCGTCGCCTCAGAATCTGCTCCCTCCTCCCAAATTTCGACCTCTTCCCCAAATTTCCAATCTCCAATTTCAAATTTCAGCGAAATGAAACCATATTTCGAAATCCCTCTTCTCTCCATTGAATCCTACAAATAACCTCTCAACGCTCCTCTCTTCTGCAGATCGAACCTCGCCATGACTGCTCTCTTGCTCCTTTCTCTCCCCAAAGAGAACCTCTCTCCTATTCCAAGTTCCTCTCACCTCTCCGTTTCTCCGATGAACCAAAGCCTGAGCCAGGATAGAAAGAGGAAACGAGATGCTCGCTGGTTCAGAGTTCCACTCGAAGATATCACGCATTTGTTTCACGATTCAAACAACAGTGAAGACAAATGCACGACTCCTCTCCGTTTTGGTGCTCGATTGGAGAGAAGGGATCCAGTGGTGGTGAAGTGTAGGGTTTTGAAACCATTGGAGATTAGTCGTTGTAGAGTATCGCTTAGGAAGGAATTCAGATAGTCAGATCTGATTTTTTTTTTCATTTTTTTAGCTTAAAATTTAGGAAGATTGCTAAATGTGAAAAGAGAATTATTTTTCCCAATTGTTAACGAAAGGAATGAACAATATCAGCTCCTATTTGAACGAATTTGTAATTGTCATGTAATTTGTGCTTCTATTCTTTCGTATAGTAAGTTAGAAATATTAATTTTGAGGTGATTCTTCCAGTTCAATATTTTATTAGAATCTCAGCATCGTCATTCAATCCAAGGCTGAAGCCAGTGATGAGTGATACACAAAATTCATTTTAAATAAACAACTTAGGAAGTACAATAACGATGATATTCTGATTTAAAGCATCTCATACTGCTCCTTTTACTCATTATTATTATTATCATTTCATATTTCAATGTCATATTTGCATAGATGATCAAATACTCTGACAAAATGACATTTAAAGCCAAAGAGGACAGTTGAAGAAATGCAAACCATTTGATAACATTTCTTTCTTTTCAAAACTAAGTCCTATTTGTACTTTTATTAAAATGAAAATTAAGGGCTACAATGACATAACGACGACATGAGTATGTGAGGTAACATAACTCCAGAAATGGTGTCACTGAGTTTGGAGTGATGGAGTTGATGTCGGCCGGCGATGGCCCGAGGTATTGCTGTCAACAACCCAAAGGGATAGGGATGATGCGACATTCGTTAATTTAAGAACTACTTGTTTGTCAGACAATTTTTCTTTATTGTGGGGATTTAAATTTTAAAGTTTCATATTTAATAAAGAGTGAGTCTTAGCGATATTTTTTATATTCCCGTCTCTTTCTGAAATTTTATTTATCAACTATACTCAATATTATTATTTTTGAAAAAGAGCTCCATCAAAGCTTGAGGTGCCGGTCTCCATTTAAATCGAAAGCAAACTATATATGTCTTTACAAAATCAGTGTAAGAGGTCTATACTGTAGTAAAATCTAAAAAAGCTAAAAAAAAAACAAAAAAAAAACATGCCAACACAATCAAGTTTAAGACCATATTATTATTACATACCACTTTCATACCCTGCTGCATAATACTACTTTAGTCCCATGATCATCATATGATATCATTTTCAAAATAAAACCTCTTCCAGCAACTTCACTTTAGTTATCTCATTTCTTAAACCTATTCTCATTTCTATCTTCATCCTCTAAATTCTCTTGTTGTGCTATGTTAACTTGCTTCATCTGTTGGAAATTATTGAGTAATGCAGTTCTAAACCTTGGAGCTAATTAGCTGTTCTCTTCTATCAAAAAATAAACCATATTTATAATATTATTATATATTGCTTCTTTATTTCTAATAGTACTGTGATTGAATATTATCAATTTACACTATGTAATCGTTAATCATTCAAATTTTAATAGTTGAATTTAAAATATATACTTTTTTATATCGAGACAGCTATTAGGTCCATCTCAGCTTTAGGTCAAGATATCTCAACTTTGTGTTGTGTTTCATTTTCACAAAACTAACATTCTTTTTTTTTAAGTATTTGATAAGAGTCTTCAAAAGTTTATGTCTCAAAACTCTAAACCCTAAACTCTAAACATTCTTTTGTCCTTAATGTCTCAAATAATTAAAAAGTTTATGTAGCCTTTGACATTTACCAAATTTCAAATTTGCAGTCTTTTACACAGAGGATGATACTCTTAGTTACTAGACTAAGAATTAGTTTGCAAAACCACATTTGGATGGATGTAAGAGATCAAAGACACAAGCAATCTAAGAGAGCAAATACTTGTCTTTCTCACCAACCTAAGAGATCAATTAGTCATTTTTGAGAAAACTGAAAGTTAGATTTAGTCAATTGTCTAATCATTGATTTGTGTAACAATTATTTTGTGATCTTGTTTTTTCTTTATTTGGATCCAAAGAGGATTGGTTGCAAGCTCTCACTTGGCCTTTGGTGAAGGACGTGAGAGATACAATTTGTTGTAGTTTATAAATATTTTTTGTGTTAGTGAATTTAGTCGGCCCGAAAGCTGTACGAAAAGACTCGTGAATATAGACATAGCTGAAGTACGTTATATCGAGCATCTATCTCTTTCTTAATCTCTCTCACTTACATATTTGCAATTGTGTTTTAATAGTTCTGATATGTTCTTAAGATAAATTGCTAAATCAAAATCTTTGAATTGTTGAATTATTGTATTGCTTTCGCACTCGAATATTGTTAAATTTTGAATTGCTAGTTTGAGGAACCTCTCCCCTTCCCCAGCCGACCCTAAGAGAAGAGAAAAGGCAAAAAAGAAAATCTAGGTGAGAGAGGTCACGCGTCGGCCTCCTCCCGCCTCCTCCTATACCCTCTCCCCTTCCCCCCTTCCTTCCACCTTCTCATCGCCTTTTTTCTACCACCATCAAAGTCGAGAAAGTATCGTCACTGAAAGAGAGAGAGAGAGAGGAGGGAATCGCTCGGAGGGTTCTCCTAGTAGCCGTCTCTCACTCCGACTCGGCCTCGTTCTCATCTCAAAACTTTTTGCCGTGAAGAAAAGGAGGGAAACCACACTGCAGGTTTCTCCTAGTAGCCACCTCTTCTCCGACCCGGCCTCTCCCTCCACCCCTCTTTTCCTCCCCTTCCCCCTTCCTGTTGGCTCCACCCCGTGGTTCTTCTCTCCAACGGTGAGCAACGATAGCGGTACCAAGCTTCAATCCGTCATGGAGATGGCTGTAAGGAGATAATAGGAACCCTAACCCTAACCCTAACCAGAGGAGATCCGCAACTTGTGTGACGACGACCTTCAGAGGTTTATCAGCGGCTCCTCAAAGATTCAACAGGAACATAGGTGGTGCGAGCCTCTACAAGCACAGACATATATGATGTTTTGGCGACAAGAGTCGAAGATCTAAGGTGTGCCGGTACTCACCTACATGAGGATATGGAACTACATGCAGGTATATTGTAGTCGATTTTTTGATCCATAGTAAAATTTGAGGACTTGACCCTCATCTTTGAAGATGAATGGTGCTACAAGGCCAACTTCATTGTACGAAGAATCGTGAGATGTACCCAAAATAGTTGAGTGATTGCAGGCCGCATCAAGCGAGATATGTATTGGGATCCCAGTGATGATGGAGAAGCATCGTCTTCTCATATGTTAGGGTTAATGTTGTGTTGTTGCTTGTATCGCTTCTTTGTTCAGGGGCGGAGCTACATGAGGTCAGGGGGTGGTAGTCGCTCCACCCTGAAATTTTTTTTGCCAAAAAATCTTGTGTATTTGTACGATTTGTCAAATTTTTTTCGCAAAATAACCATGTATATTTAAAAATATGTAACATTTTGCCCCTTCCTGACGAAAATCCTGAATCTGCCCCTGCCCCCATGGAGGCCTTGTGCCTCACCAATACACTTGAATGCTAAGTTGCCCGAATACTCAAAAAACCCACCCCATCCCGTATCGGATACGTATCCGATATAGATTCGTGTGCGATACGCATCCGATACTCCAGATGGCGTATCCTAATATTTTAATGTGTTTAACTAACGAATTCGATCAAGATTCATCAGGATTCGTGTGGGATTCGTCGGGATTCTTCAAGATTCGCATGGGAGGCTGTCAATCTTCATCGAGACATAACTCATCAATCTTTGATCGTTGTTAAAATCCAAGTGTATGATTGTGCTCTTCTCTCTTTGGACTTTCCAACGATCCCAAGATCTCTGCCTAACTCGTAGAAATGAAAAAAAATCACTTTTAATTTTGGAGCTATGTGATTTGCAGATTCAAGAGGCATCGGGTTAGAGAAGATGAAAGCCGACTGGACAAGGAGAAACACGTGGTAGAGTTTGATTGGGCTAGACACCAATTCTATTCATTTCTCTCTTTATTTATGTTGAATAGATAGCAAACAAGTGGCGTGGGGTCCATGTGGGATTAAATAAGAGAAGAGATTCACTGATTCAGCGATGTTCTTTTTTCTCCTTTTTTTGCATGGTACAGGTTCATGTGAACCGTGAGGAACACCTGTCTTGGGTTCACGTTAGCCAAGTTCATCACTTGCTCAAAGGTGATAATCAAACCAGATTTGTACCCAAGTTGAACCAGATGACACCGGGGTTGTACCCAAGTTGCTCACAGTCCACCGTATTTGCATTATATATATTACGACATTGTAATTTTATTGAATATTTTATTAATACATTTTAACACGCAATATCATTTTATTATTATTTATATATACTCCTCCGTATTTTAATATTTTGAAAAATGACGTATCACCGCACCCGCATCGTATCGAATATGATACCCACACCCGCACCGCACGCGTGCAACATAGCTTTAATGTCTAGGTATTAGTTATTGACGGAAGGAGTGAAATTTTTTGATTTAATGGTTAGAATTCTCTTGAAGTGTTCGGCGAATGCCAACCAATTTTTTCCATATAACAGGTACAGTACATTAATACCACTGAAACCCACAGCAATCAATAGATTCTGTTGAAAAAAAATCCAACTTCGAAGTCATTATTTTGTTTTGCCTAAGTACCTGTCACAACAAGAAAACATGTAAAATAAAGAAACCTCCACTTCTGTGTTCACAGTATTTATTATGCACATTTTTTTATACAACTAAATCTAAATCATTAATTAATTTTAATAAATAATATAAATTTGAAGACCACACAAAAAATAAAAACATTATATCTTCTCAAAATTATTTAGTAAGAATTCATATGTAAACATTTTCATTTCCACCGAAATTTCTCCATTTAACAGAGCCATAGTGTTTCTAAGGCAACTCATTTTATTTGGGCCATTTGAGCCCAAATGACTTCACTAATGAATATATCTGTAGTGGACTATCAAAATTTATTAATTAGGCCCTTTTAGAATCGGACGATAACAAATTTATGTAACATTTTTATCTTCCTCTTTAACTTCTTTTGTAAGAAGAAGAGATGAGTGATCATTGACCTTGATTTCGAACTTGGAATTTTTGCAAGAAATCCGTTGTTCTTTTGTCATCAGACTAAAAGAAATTTTCACTTTCGGCTTTCTATTGTCTATTGAAGATTCCTATTTCGTTATTGAAATCCTAAATCGATGAAAACTGAATAAAATATGAAGTTTTTTAGAGAATACACCTGTACGAATGGGCACACCTGTACGAATGGGCACACCTTTGCAAGGCTAGACAAATTTCTCATCAACACAAGCTGTAGCTCAAAATTTCCTAATACTAAGCAGATTGCAATGGCCTCGACACTGTCAGACCACTGCCCTATCCAGTGTACCTTCCAATCCTCATTTCCAATGCCAAATACGTTCAGATTCGAGAATCTATGGTTATCAAAGCCAGGTTTTAGCCAGCTAGTGGAACTAACGTGGTTAGGAACCCCAACAGCTTACAACCTGCATGATCTGGCATCAAAGTTGACCTCCCTCCGCAAATCAATAGCCCAATGGGCTAAGGAAAACGTTGGCAACATAAGAAAATAGCTAGCCATAATAAAACTAGTGCTCCAGTGGCTGGAAGCGGCGGCTGAATACAGGCCCCTAACATATTATCTAAGATTCTAGCTAATCGTCTCAAGCAGATCATAGATAAAATTGTTTCTCCCACTCAGACGGCTTTCATACGGAATAAGAACATCCTGGAAGGATTTTTATATGCCCAGGAAATCATCCAATCGGTAGCTAGGCAAAACACCAAGATGGCAGTACTAAAGGTAGACATCAAGAAGGCGTTCGATTCCATAAACTGAGAGTTCTTATTGCAATGTCTCAAGGCAAAAGGCCTCCCTATCCGGTGGCTGACATGGATAAAGCACCTCGCCCTTCCGGGTTCATCTAGAGTCATAGTAAACTCAGTTGCAAGAAAGAACATATCTCTGAAACGAGGAGTTCGACAAGGAGACCCGCTGGCACCGTATCTCTTCGTTCTCACCATGGATTTCTTGCCATGTTGGATCCACCGATTATCAGAAGCAGGCCTTCTACTCTCTTCCTTCCCAAACAACCAAATCTGCCTCTCATACGCGGACGACACTCTTCTTTACTCCGAGCAGAAACACAACAACTCAGGATAGTCAAGCTTCTTCTGGATATCTTCTATGATCTCAGGACTCACAGTCAACAATGAAAAGTCGCAACTTTTAACTACTTCCTCAGCGTTTGCAGACACGGTGCGACTGGCTCGAATTTTACACTGCACACCGACCTCTTTTCCGACTAGCTATCTTGGGTTACCATTGAAAGACTCAAAACTCAGCAAGGCAGACTTCTCGGGACTAATTCAAAAGATGCAAGCGAAGCTGTCAGGCTGGAAAGCCTTATTATTATCGATTGGGGGAATGTTGATTTTGTGTAATGCCGTCCTCTCATCCTTGCCCACGTACTTCATGACGGCCTTTGGACAAGATCCGAAGAAATTTTCTATGGCATGGACATAAGCACCAACAGCATACTCATCGCCTAACAATGGTGGGTTGGACAACGGCCTGCAGACTAAGATTCCTGGGAGGATTGGAGTCAGAAACTTGCAATTGGCCAACATAAGCCTACTATTCCGTTGGGTATGGAAGAGCCAGGCAACTGCCAGACCATGGTGGTTACTGTCCGTCTCACGGCCTTAGGAATCATCTCGCCCATCCACCTTCTGGAAATCAATTGGTATGATATTTCCTCACTATCAAGCCTGTGTGAATGATTCTATCTGGATACGAAATGCAACCGGAGAATACACGGCAAAGTCTGCGTACCGCTTCTTAGCCATACCCCATCGTCGACGTCTCTGATCCAAAAAATTTGGCAAATCAAGGCACCACATAGAGTCCAAATCTTTACCTGGACAATGCTGCAAAACAGATTGATGGCAATTGATAACCTGATCCAAAGGGGCTGGCAAATGCCTAACTTCTGCTTCATGTGTAGAATGGCAGGGGAAACAATGAAACACCTCTTCATAACTTGCCCTTATGTTGTTAGTGTGAGATTAGAACTGGATCAAATTCTCACTAATGAAAATCGAATAACTCGGAGAATATACAGAGGAGATCAATTGCACACTTTGCTTACGGAATTCACTTCAACCAAGGGGGCAAAAACAGAGATGGTAACGAACTTCATTCTGCAGAGAGAAAGATGTCGAAGAATCTTCCAAGAGGAGGAACAAACCACGGTACAATCAGTTAGAGAGGTTCTGAACGAACGAAGAGCGGTTCTTCAGCTGAAAGAACGGGACGGGAGAAGATTGATATAACTAGAGGTGGCAGAACTCGACCCGACCCGACAAACCCGCCCGACCCGACCCGACCTGAACCCGACACGACCTGATATTTTGATAAAGTCAAACTATCCGAACCCGACCCGACCCGACCCGGGATGATCCGTAACCCGAGACGAAGCGACACATGAGCGACCTGAGCCCGACCCGACCCGACCCGAGACGACCCGTAACCCGAGATGGCACGACACATGAGGACCCAAGCCCGACCCGACCCGACCCGAGACGACTCGTAACTCGAGATGGAGCGACACATGAGGACCCAAGCCCGACCCGACCCGACCCGAGACGACTCGTAACTCGAGATGGAGCGACACATGATGACCCGAACCCGACCCGACCCGACTTGACCTGATACAACTTGTAAATTGATCTAATCCTATCTTGCCAACATCATAATCTAATTTTACTAACAAATTAATATCAGAAAAAGTCAAAATTTACTTGTACAATTCAATAACGCGATTCGATCTTGTCCGATTGAACTTAAAACTCAAAATAATACTTGAAAGTTGTCGGTGCAACCCGACCCGGTCTCACCCGACCCGACCCAAGACCCGAAAGTTGTCGATGCAGCCCGACCTGAAACCCGACCCGATCTCGCCCGACCCGACCCATCACCCGAAAAAGATCGACACAACCCGACCCGAAACCCGACCCGACCTCGCCCGATCCGGCCCATGACCCGAAAGTTGTCGATGCAATCCGACCCGACCCGACCCGACCCGAACCTGCCCGACCGACCCGACTTGCCACCTCTAGATATACCCACGGCTACACGCCACTCCAATAAGGATTCTCGAAGATTGTAAATAGCTCAATAATAATTACCTTTTCTTTTACAATTTATGTAAATACATTCTAAATTTATAAAATTTGAGAGCCCAAAGCTCTCATCTTTTTCTCAAAAAAAAAAGTTTTTGAGAGAAAAGCTAGGTCGTAATTCAATTGAAAGATCAATCCCTTGTTTGGGAAAATTGACTTTATTTGTTATTTTATCTAATATAAAACAAAGGTTGCTGTTTTTTTTCCTATATTTAAGAGCAGGAATAGAATTTTTATTCGTACTTGTGTGAATTTAATCAGAAATTTTATCTCCATTGAATATGAAAGAAATGTTATCTTTTGAATATACAACATTGCTGCCAACATAGGACATGCTCGATTAAATAATTATAATTTGTGTATGATCTTTTAGTTTTCATAAATACAAGTTTAATGTAATATATATAGAGAAATGCTATGGTGTATTAGGAAGTCATGATTAGTTTTGACATCACACTTAAATTTCAAATAAAAAAATTAAAACAATCGATCCAAACTGTTCAATGTGATCTTCATATTGAAATCTCACTAGAGATCAATTTTTTCATTTTTCAGAAACCTTTTACTATTTTTTAGTGGTATGAAATTTTGTTGATATACTAATTTTTGGACCATCCAATATGACTGATTTTGCACCCCTCTTAAAAATAGTAAAAAATTCTAAAAAAAATTTGGTTTATAGTAATATTCCAATATGGAGATAACATTGGACGGTTTGGATCGACCGTTTGAATTTTAAAATTTAAAATTTGAACGTGATGACAAAATTAATATTGACTTCGTAATGCACCATAGCACTTCTCAATATATATATATATATATAGAGAGAGAGAGAGAGAAAGGCTAGGGTGGTCCATGGAGCACCAAACCCCTAATGCTCCACATTGTATCTCTAATTTTAAAATTCTAACAACCGATCCGAACCGTTGAACATGATCTACATGTTGAAATATACTTGGAGATTGAATTATACATTTTTTTTGAATTTTTTTGCTATTTTTTAGAGAGGTAGAAAAATTACAATTTTTGTTGGTCCAGAAACCGTTTGATTAGCAATTTTTGTACCTCTTTTAAAAAATAGCAAAAAATTTCAAAAAAAATGTCAAATTCCATCTCCAAGTAGATTTCAATATGTAGATCATGTTCAACGGTTCGGATCAGTCGTTGGGATTTTCAAATAGGAGATAATGGATGTGAAGCACGAGGAGTTTAGTGCTCCATGGAGCACCCTAGCCTATATATATATCTCTCTCTATATATATATATTTTGACAAAAACAACCCCAAGTTAGAGTGTCAGCTTCCCATTAAAGATGAAAGCAATACAATTTTTTGTTTTTGGCGGTATTGGTATCAGTACACAAGCATTGTACCGATACAAGGCACATGAGCTTTATGCCATTTCCACCGCTGGTAAATATAATACAAGATTTGTAAAAACTAAAGTCCTAACATATGAATTTAAATCCCATCTTTGCTGTCTTCAAACTTCCTATTTAATTGCTTCATTTTATTATCAGAAATTTCTACTCCCCTTTATGCGAAAATCTTGGAACTTTTACTCCTGCAGCATTCCAACCATGAAACTTGACTTCTGTATGCTTCTCTATCTAGTCCAATAAATCCTCGTCCTCAATAACGAGGTTGTTATCATCATACTGATTATGAATCAGCTCCTCTTCTTGTTGTGCCTGCATTAATGTACCATTTGCTTGCTGTGTTTGGTATCCTCTAGGGGTACCACCTGCCCAATATTTAATCAAGTATCTTATCATATAATACAGTGAGCTATCAGTTCTACATGTCTTATTTTGAAATATTATTCCATTTCTTTCATTTCAAATCAACCACACAAATGCTACTAAAATTCTGTCCCATTTTTGTACTTTTTCAGAATCCATACTTATTACTGATTGCTAAATATCCTCTATTGAATTTAAATTTATATTTAATGCATCATTTTCACCATGTACTAACCTCATCCAAATTTTGTTACTAATAGGACATTTTATAAATAAATGTTCAATTGTTTCATTTTCCTTGTTACACATCACACAATGAGCTTGAACATTGATGTTTATTTTTATCTAATTATCTCTGGTTAATATTCTATATATATATATATAAATGCTATTATGTACAATATAATATAATATTTTGAAATTATCTTTAACATTGGAGTTTAGAATAGGGAATGGTGTCACATAACACATGAGAAAGTATGAGAGTGGAATTTTGTATTTCTTTTTATATTGACACTTGGCCTCTTATATAGCGCAAATGCCATGCCTTCTTGTCAAAAAAAAAAGATGATCCGACAATAACGATATAGTTTCATAACCTAGTGCAAATTACTTTTTTTTTTGTCTGCGGCGAAAATGATTCGTCTAATCAATTTAAATATTGGAGTTGTGTCGGTACATTAATGAATTCCACACCTCATGTTTCCACCTTTCTTTGTTTATTTTCTAAGTTGCTTTGATTTGACTTCAATTTTCTTGTTCTTTGGATTGTGGAATCTGTGTTGTGAACCCTTCAGATTTTACTAATTGAATTTGTTTTTTTTTAATTAACTTGTGCCGCCGCGTCCACATTTAAGTGCCCCCAATCGTTTTTATGGAAACATGTAAAACGCCCCTTGCTCAATATGTTACTACACTGTGTTTTGTGGAGCAAAAGTATGAAGTGAATAGTGATGTATTTACAATTTTATTTTGAAGTTCTCTTTATTTTTCGTGTCTTCCCAATTATTACATTTATCAGGGACAGAATTAGAAAATAATAAGGGAGGTTGAATTAAAGTTATTGTATAGTTTTAAAAAACAGTCCAAAACTCAGCGATACAGTCATCCAATGAATGAAAGCACTTATTTACAAGTACAGAGTCAAGTGTCAAACGGGCTTCCCATCTTTTATGGACCCGATTCCTCTGCCGCGCGGTACCGACAGACCGTCCAGATTTACCGCGTTTTCAGCTACGGACGGTCCAGATTTGATTCGGGGGGTCTGATATTATAAAGTTTAGCTTGCACGAATCTTGATGCAAATTAAAGGCCGAGATTTGCTGCGAGGCACGCACAGTGACGGTGGCGCGCGGTAAAAGATCTTGTTCCATCTTTTATTATCCAAGTTTAACCCGACAGAATATTGCCTTTGTTAATAAAGTATTACTTAACAAATGATTTAGTAATTCAATAATGGTTAATAATAGTTAAATAAGATGACTTTCAACAAATTATGAGTTCAAGTTTTCATGAGCATAAAAATAAGAATCTCGTTAAGGAATATTTAATAATAAATATTGTCATATATATGAGGAAAAAAAGTATACTTAATGGTCTATCCGGTATAAGCATGAAGCATCCCTTTTATAATATGAGTATTGCTATCATATATATTCTCCTCGCAAATTTGTTGTAGATAATGTTTCCTACTTGCATTGTTTGTTGGAACTTTCACAATAAATTAGGTAATTAAAATTTAAAATCACTCATTTTAATGTGTAACAAAACTTCTCCCCACCACATTACTGGCCAATTTTGACTCCTAGGTTGCTCTTCAAGTTATGGCCATACATATATTTGACTTCTGAAACTGCTCTTAAAGACATGTTACCAGTATAACAGCCTTTCTTTTTCAGAAGAGACGCATGACATGATATATTTGAGGTGCATTCATACCTTAAATATATTTAAGAATAAAGTTCTATTTCACATGTCAAATGTGAATGAAAGAATAAAGTAGTAGTAAAAGAGACTATTTAGACATACCACTATCTAAATAAAATATTGAAATACACTGTTTCGTATTACAAAATTAGCAACTAAATTTGCAATTTAATTAACAACATTTTAATATATTATATATATCTTATTATTATAGTTAATATTTTTATCTTTATTATTAAAATAATATAAAAATTTATTATTAATTATTAGTATTTTATTATTTTAAAATAATGCATATTGTAACAATTTTTATATTGTTGTTTTTATTATTACTATAATTATCATTATTATTTGATTATGTTATGTTATATTTGTAATTAATAATTATTAGTATATTATATATACTTCATTATTATTAATATTATTATATTATCTTTATTATTAAAATAACAGCAATTATTACTATTAATTATTATTATTATTTTTAATTTTTAGTAATGCATATTATTATTATTATTTTATATTATTGTTGTTATTATTACTATAATTATCATTACTATTTGATTATGTTGAATCATATTTAGTAATTAATAATATTTTGTTTTAATTATTATTATTGTTATGAATATTCTTATATTATATTGTATCGGTACTTCGTTATTATTATGTTATTATTTTTAAATAATAATATCATTATAATTATTTTTTTTATTATATTATCCTTATTACTATTGTGTTGTTATTATTATTATTATTATTGTTAATATCATCAATATTATTATTATTATTATTTTTGAAAATAATGCATATTATTAATTTATTGTATTATTTAGTTTATTATTGTTATCATTATTACATTATTCATCGTCAATATTATTATCATAATTATCAATATTTCTACTATTTCAATTAACACTTGCCAAACGACAATTTCGCTCTTCGGAATTATGAAATATATCACTCTTTCAAAATCACACTATTTTATTTTTATCATTCTAAACTGCTCTTCTACTACTATTCCTTGATTCGCCGAACAGATACTTTTGTATGTGCATGAGTGCATCTAGAATCCAGATCTTCTATCCTGCGTTACACGTCGCGCAGGATTTTTGGGCAGGCCGATTTGCTTTGAGATTCATGACAAACTTCCTAAATCAAATCCAGACCAGTTCATCCCGATAGTCTACAATGCAGCGGATCTTGATCGATCGTTTCCTGCTACGCGGTAGAAGATAAGTTTCCGTGCATCTATATTAAAACCTCATGCCTATCAGCTTATATATTTGATTAGTAACATATATAGTGGAAATGCCAAGTGACCGTAATCAGACTCGTAAAGAGTAAAGACAATGATTCAAAGCCCACGACAACTGAAGACAAAATTATAGGATGACCCACCAACTTTTCTGTTTATTTCAGTTATATTATTTTTAAATTCTGTTGGTTTATGTCATCGACTTTTGTACTCTTATATAGACTACAGGAAGTGATACAGTGGACAAACCAAATTACATTTATATATGATTTTCATACAAAGCTCCAGGTACAATAAAAGGTCGACCATGTTAAGTGCAGTTAATAAAAATATAGAAAAATCTGATCAACTAATTAAGACGTAATTAAATTAATTCTTTTTTAATGAACAATATAAAATGCGCTTCTTTCGGTCAACTAAAGTAGATCACAGTCAAGTCCTATCTAGTGTAGTGGTGAGGCACAATACCTCCATGGAGAGGTCTGGGGTTCAAGTTCTGTTAGAGACTATTTTTATAGGGGGTTTTTCAAATTTATTTTCTATTTTGTTTGTGAGTGTGTGTTGTAAGCCTACGGACAACGAATAAAAAAAAAAAAACTAAAGTAGATCACAATTAAGGCTTCAAGCTCATGTTAGCAGCAAGAAAAAGTTGGAATATAAAAGCTAAGGTTTCAGTTCTTCCATATATATACAAACACACGGTCCTATTTATTTATTTAATTGTTTATTGGTACTACTACTATAATGACTATTACTATTACTATTATTACTATTATTATTATTATTATTATTATTATTATTATTACAATAAAAGTACTACTGATCCAGCTCTCAAAATATCGAGCCGAGAGGATAAGTAGGTTACAAGAGAAAAGAGAGAAGGTAATTCTGACTCTACCTTTGCCGAATCGAAAGGACAAGAAAGAGAGTTACATAGGAGAAAGAAAGAGCAAAATGTAAAAGTAGCTATCATAAGACAAGTGTCAGATCCCCTCTTTTTCGTACTGGAACTATGTATTAATTATAGGCCCAATAGACCTCGGCGGAAACTGGTCTTTACTTCGAACATGTCATTTGCTCTGTCATCCTTGGCATGTGCGGTTGTATGTTGTCCCTCCCTTCTTGGGCTTACACATGCCGATTATAATGAGACCCTATCATCAGTCCTCGAGCTTATGTAGTTAGAGTGACTGCATAAGCTTAAAAATTTCTTTGTGACACTCTCGAATGCCTTCGACATCCTTGAGCACTTCGTACTCTCAATTACTTCTCCTTTTGCTTTAACTTCTGCAAACCATTATCCGACAACTCCTTCGACACGCCGACCCTTTTCCCAATCCTCCAGCATTTTAAACATAGGAGTAAGTTGCTGATCCTTTCTTTTCCTTGTATTCACAGTCCCAGTGCCTAGACTCTAGATTTTGAAATATGTCCTTCTCTCAATCCAACCTTACGACTTACCACGTCTTCTCGATGTGCTCAATCCGACCTTATGACTTATCGTGTCTTCTTGATGTCCCTTTAATCATTATTTTCGTACGCACGATCTCTTAAGATTTGTCTTGTCGCACCTCTTCCTCTCCCTTTTCTCTCTACTGGAGACATCCCTTGCGACGTTCCTAAGGAATTTTCTTATAAACCACCCCTTCCCCTTCTTCTTCTTCTTCTTCTTCTTCTTCTTCTTCTTCTTCTTCTTCTACACGCTCCGAAGCATTTTCTCTTCCTCTTCTCTCTCTACGATATTTATTTTTAGGGAGAATTGGATATTTGCCACTCCAAAAGTCTCCTTTCGATAATTGCCACTGCAAACTACATCTCTTTTTAATTTTGTCATTATTAGCATTTAGGTACAATATTTTAAAATTAAAATTTCAATTATTCTCTTAATGACAATCATACCCTGCAGAATTAACCCAGCACTTATCGGAATCTACCCCTAATTTCTCTCCAGCACACTACCCCTCTCCAGCCGATGCCATTTCTGAGAAAACCCTAACTGGTATCTCATCCTTCTCTCTCGATCTCATCCCTCTCCATCCTCTTATTCTTCTCTTCTCAGCCTTCTGTCTCGATCTCATCTCTCTTCATCCTCTCACGATCTATACCCTTGGCAGAATGCACCAACACTGCTATTCTCGAACTGGGGGAAATGACTCGACCACCTCCAGTGCGAGCCAATATAAAGGGAGGTTTCTGCCACTTGTAGAGTGCCCATATTGCGCCGAGGTTTATGTGATGAGGCTGGTGAGCACCACTGCATCAAATCCAGGAAAAATATTTTACAAATGCGAAAATTTTCAAAAGGTCAGATTGAATATTTTTGGTTTACTTTCTTGTTCAATTGACACTTTCTTGATCAATTGACTCTTTCTGGCATGCTGAGCTCCGTCGCAGTTTTTTCTGGCATGCCCAGTTTCTTGTTCAATTGACATTTTTTTTGTTCAAATCTGAAACTTTCTTTGATCAAGTGTTTTTTCAAGTAATTGTTGCATTAATTGTAGAATGCATCTCGGTGTCGTTTTTTCAAGTGGGAGAATGCCTATGAGATATTTCTTCACGAAATCGGTGTGCTCTGGGACACATCGTATCCTCAAGGAGTTGACAAGATGGATGATGATTCAGCAGAACGAAAGATGCGTAACACTCAATTGGCCGCATTAGTGCCTTCTATAAATTCTCTTATTAAAGTAATTGTGATGAATGTTGTAGTTATGATTGTTTGTAATGTACTATTCTTATTGTTTAAGTAGGGAATTGGGATCTTAGTTTAAGTAGGGAATTGGGATGTTAGTTTGAAAAAGTATTGTATGAATGTTATGGATTCAGTATTGTAATGTATTATTCTTATTGTATCAGTTATGGATTCAGTATTGTATGAATGTCCCCGTTACTTATTGTATCAGTTTTGGAAGAATTGTAGCCAAATTGTGATGAATGTTATCGATTCAAGTATATAACAGTACATAAAGAACAAGAAGTTTGAAAAAGAAACAACAGTACATAACAAGATTAATAGAATTTTAACAAGAACAACAACAAGATTAATCCTACAACAGTACATAACAGCAACAAACATGCAACCATAAAGAACAACAATCCATAAAGAACAGCAACATTCCTAAAGAACAATACATAACGAGTGGCACTTAGTAGGTCTGATGACTTCAGTCTGTCCGAAGAGTTCTCCTCCTGATATACATGCATCAAACACCTTGGTTAGAAACATTCATGTAATGTTGTACATCATGGGATGAGTTGAATCATGTAATAACAACCAACATTCATGTAATAACAGCATACCTTTTATTGATGGGTCCAGATTTCGCAGCAGTCGTTGAATCAGAAAGAACGAGTTCTTTGCATGTCCTTTGTTGATGACCATATTGCTTGCACCTTTTACATTGGTGTCTTTTAAGTTTGAACTTTAGATACCTAAACAACATTTGATTGGTTGTTTTTCTTCCTAAGAGACAATCTAATGAGATGCGGCCATGTTGACAATGATAGTTACGCATGACACTAGTGAGAGGATTATCATTAGCCTTAACAAATCTAGTATAATAATAATTTTTCAGCTCTTGAACCTTGTTCTTTATTTGATATGTGAAATTTAAGTTAGGCTTTGGCAATTATTTTTGTTGAGCTACAATCTTTGGTGCTTGATTATGGTTAACACCATGTTGGTCAAAGTTCTTACCTTTTGGTTCATATCTCCACCTGTTGGCCCTTTATAATATGCATTGTTGGACCATGATGAATTGAAGTACTTATATACCGGTTTGGATTTGGTATGGCTTTCATTATTGAACCAGTACGTAAAGGCATAAGTTGGTTATTGCTCTTCTTTTGGTATATTGCATTTTTGCTCTTGTAATGCTTAATATGTTTTCCCTCATTTTTAGGGCTTTGAGATTTCTTGAGTGGTAGAAAAGAGGGTGAAATCTTCTTGTAACCCAAACCCGACTTGTTATGCGGGCCTTGTCTCTCATACAACTTGCTTAAGTCCAGTTTGATGTTGCTCAATGCACTAAAAGACCTTAAAATCCTATTTTTAATTTCTAATTTATTTAACCATCCAAACAGCTATTTATTGATCAGGATTTGTTCACATCTACTAATTGCCGCGCATCTGAAGGATTGCACGCCAAAAAGAAATAC
>CAXKVX010002819.1:0-58021 GCA_964058865.1 Eleocharis quinqueflora | reverse complement strand
TTATGGAGAAGTAAACAAATTGGATATGGCACAGAGAGCTCGTGCAAGAAAACATGAATGTCAGAACGAGTTAGAATAGATTAACTTCAGAAAGAAGTGAAAGTGAAAGTGAAACTGAAAATATAGAAATTACATAAATTGTAGATGATCCACCCTGTATGCGGGATGAAATTTTTGAAGAATTGATGAATGATGTTGTAGATGATGATTGTGTTATTCCTGAACTTTTGGAAAATTTGTTTAAGGAATCAGATGTACCATTATTTCCTGGTTGTACTACATTTTCTAAGATAACTGTTGTTTTTAAATTGTTTAACTGGAAAGCAAAAAATGGATGGAGCGATAAAAGTTTTACATATTTATTGAAACTTTTGGGAGACATGTTGCCTGAAAAGAATGAGTTGCCAGATTCAACGTACAAAGCGAAAAAATTGTTGTCCTTTGAATTTGGAAGTAGAAAGAATTCATGCATGTCCGAATGACTGCATACTCTACCGAGGAAATGAGTACAATATTTTGAATAAATGCCCAAAATGTAATGCATCACGTTACAAATCGAGTAATAATGAGATCGAAGAGGGAACAAAAAGATCACCGGCAAAGGTGATGTGGTATCTACCAATAATACCAAGGTATCAGCGTCTATTCATGAATCCGAAAGATGCTAAATTATTACGATGGCACGAAGATTGTAGAAAAGAAGATGCAATGTTACGACACCCGGCCGACTCTCCCGAATGGAAGAATATAGATATGAATTTCAAGGATTTTGGAATTGAACCTAGAAATCTGATATTGGGATTATGCACAGACGGTATGAATCCTTACGGGAATATGAGTAGTCGTCATAGTACATGGTCGATTTTTTATTGTGCGTGTACAATCTTCCTCCATGGTTGTGCATGAAAAGGAGATACATGATGATATTATTGTTGATTTCAGGTCCTAAACAACCTAGAAATGACATAGATGTTTATTTGGCACCCTTGGTAGATGACCTTGAAAAGTTGTGGAGGGATGGCGTGCGTGTATTTGATTCACATAAGAGAGAATACTTCACTCTTCGTGCCATGATTTTTTGCACAGTCAATGACTTCCCCGCTTACGGGAACTTATCTGGTTTCAAGACGAAAGGGTTTAAAGCGTGTCCTATTTGTGGGGAAAAACACTCATTCTATTTGGTTGACAAATTGTAAGAAGTGTTGTTACATGGGACATCGAAGGTTTCTTGCTCCAAATCACCGATTTCGACGAAATAAAGTTGACTTTGATGGTCATGAGTGTCCATATAGAGCGCAAAGACCATTATCAGGAAGAGAAGTTTATGAGGTGGTGAATAACATCGATGTTCAATTGGGAAAAACAGTCGTGAATAACTTCGATGACATGATATGGAAGAAAAGGTCTATTTTGTGGAATCTTCCTTATTGGTCAAGTTTAGAGGTTAGACATCACTTAGATGGGAAGCACATTGTGGAGAACATTACTGAAAGTTTGATTGGCTTATTGTTGAACGTGCACGGAAAAACAAAGGACAGCGTAAAGGTAAGAAAGGACATGGTTGAAATGGGAATTCGATCATAGTTACACCCAGTGAAGGGAGAAAAACGTACTTACTTACCTGCAGCGAGCTGGACTTTAACCAAAAAAGAGAAAGAAAGTTTCTTGGAGTGTTTGAAGAATCTTAAGGTGCCAACTGGTTATTCCTCAAATTTCAGAAAAGGTGTCCATTAAGGAGTCAAAATTGATTGGTATGAAGTCTCATGATTACCACGTCATGATGACCCAGCTGCTCCCGGTTGCAATTCGAGGTATCCTGATTGGTATGAAGTCTCATGATTACCAAGTCTAATAGGGTTAGCCCGAAGTCGTTCTAAGCCGGAATGAAGCATTGTTGAAGGGTACATTGCAGAAGAGGTAATTGAGTTCTATACTGATCACATGGCTGGGATTGAAAGTATTGGTTTGCCTACATCTCGACACGAGGCTAGACTTCAAGGTGTGGGTATAAAGGGACGCAAAGATACGTTTGTAAGTCAAGATTTGCTACAAAGAGCACATCTCAAAATCCTACAACAAAGCGTTGTACGTTATCGAGCACAAAGCTGAATTGAGGGCACAAAATCCAGGAGAACGTGAATCATGGTTTTACAATGAACACAATTTGAAATTTGCAAAATGGCTGCGGGAGAAGGTCGAAAAACAGCCATTCGAGAACGTTGATAAAACAGTTTATTGGCTATCAAAGGGTCCCGGATCGTTAGTTGAAACATACCAAGGCTTCGATATGAATGGGTGTACTTGGTATACGAAGAAACAAGACGATAAAAGTACCGTGCAAAATAGCGGAGTTACAATTGAAGCTTTATCTGCTGATGGCACAAGATCGATGTCCTATTATGGATGGATCGATGAAATATGGGAGGTAAATTACCTTACATTCAAGATTCCGTTGTTTTTGTGCAAATGGGTAGATCAACGTGGAGTCAAAATAGACAAAAAGGATTGATTCACAACAGTTGATTTAAACCAACCGGGTTATCAGCACGACCCTTTCATACTAGCAAATAGACAAGTGAAACAAGTTTTTTATGTGGTCGATCCATCCGATAAGAAAAGACATATTGTTCTCTCGGGAAAAAGACGAATCGTTGGTGTTGGAGATGTCGTAGATGAAGAAGACTACGATTATTGTGATGAGATACCTCCATTCTCCACAGGTATCGATACCACACCAATTGAAGAAAATGACGAGCCTCCTTATCCGCGTTCAGGTTTTTATTTTATTTTATTCAATTATATATTGTTATTTTATTTTATTTTTAATTAAATAAATTTGAAAGAGTAATGCCACAATTTCGTTTTTTGCGCATATCACAATGAAGGTGTCTGGGTGCTGCATCGAAGATCTAAGGTCACATAAAAGACAATGCTTGATGTATTTTATATATTTGATTCATGTATTTGATGTATGTGAACAATTTGATTCATGCATTTTACGTTTTTTATGCATGTATTTTAAATTACATATAATTTATTTATTAATAAATAAATTACGTGTTATGTAAAATATTTTAAATAAATAAATCTTGTTATGTAAATCGTGTTATGTAAAATATTTTAAATACATATAATTTATTTATTAATTGTGTTATGTAAACTATTTTAAATAAATAAATCGTGTTATGTAAAATATTTTCAATACATATAATTTATTTATTAATCGTGTTATGTAAACTATTTTAAATAAATAAATCGTGTTATGTAAAATATTTTTTTAAAAGTTTATTCATATTTTAAATAAATAAAACATGTTATCTAAAATATTTAAATACATATATTTAATAACTAAATCAGATTTTTAAATCAGTAAATAAATAAAAAAACTGAAACAAAAAAATGTTTGTGGTTCCTGGGTTTCGAACCTGGGACCTTTGGCCAAAGCATACACTACCAAACACCCGGGGACCACGCTGAGGCTTACAACTTACCTGTCAAAAGCTGCTCTCGTTTATACACTACCAAACACACGAGCCGTCACACCACGGTTCCGTGTCCTCCTCCGGGTCAGGAAGATGCATACAGTGCCGATGTGATCGGGAGTTTTCTACGGTTGCCTGCAAGATTGGTGGAGGTCATGCAGACCCTCGATTTTGAGCGGGTAATGCAATTAAAATTTCATTATTATGCAAAATGGCTTAATTATGTAACTATTTGATTCTTTCTTTGTTAATTATGGGACCTGACACTGATTGAGACCCAAACGCGTGCAGAGCCGAAGCAAAAGAGGGTCGTGCCGATGCAGACTCGCGCGTCAGGAGTTTGTAGGATGCCCCTACTACAAGATGACAAGGTGCAAAGACTCGACGAAGGTTCGAGATTCTTGTATAGTGTGTTGATGTCCCAACACGTCGACACACTGGGCTTCTACATCAGCTCCGAGTCGCTCTTCAACAATAATAGTGAAGGTCCCATTTGGGTATCGGTTGAAGAAATCATTGAGATGATGAGCGACACTCAACTCGGTGTCTCTATACTTCGGGTTTTTTGCATGTAAGTTTTATGTTACTTATTTTCTTTCTAACAATAACTTGATATTCATTGCATGTGATGTATGTGTAGAATTTGTGAAAATAACCTTAGAGGTACTCCTTTCCACTCCACCATATTATTTATGGACCCTAAGGTATGCGCGTCACTCACATTAAGAACGGACTTTCATGGTACTTCAACGTACATTAATAAGTTTATTAATGAAGTCCAAGACCCAGCGTCATTCATTTTGCTGCCATATATTGAGGGGTAAGAATAATTCAACTCTTAATTGTATAATCCTTAAATATATGTGACTAATATGCTTATTGTATCCATTATATATGCGTTTTTGTATTTATTTGTTGAATTGCAGCAATCATTGGTTTCTGATTGTGCTACAAATCTCAACGGCAATGGGTTGGCTCGTGAATTCGATAGATCGAGGCCATAATGCATATCGAATCACGAGCGACCCATTAGATATATATATTCATGTCTAAATACGTAAGACTTTCTCTCTTTTCGAACATATCGAATATACATATTTTTAAGTCCAAATTCAATATGTACACAAAATAATGACATGAACTTATATTTATTTCATTTACAGAGCCCTCCGGACACGTTACATATGCCACCATGTGAATAAGAGAGAGGCATATTTTAGATGGACCGAGCTAAAGGTACGTGACTATCTCAAACTATTTTAATTAGAGTTTAGAATTATAGTTTAGAGATTAATGTTTAGTTTTTAGAGATTAAGATTAAGAGTATAGCTTTTAAGGTACGTAAATATCTCAAACTCTAAGGATTTATGAATTACATATTAGGGTTTCTCATTACAAATTACAGTTTAGGATTTAAGAGTTTACAAATTAGGGTTTAGGGTTAAAAACATAATTATGACTCAAAAATGAATAAATCGGACAAGTCTTTATTTTAGAATTGGTTTAAAACTTTAAAAGTAATTTAAATATGTATTTATGTTAATTTTGTTGTATTTTTTAGAGCCCGAAGCAACCATGTGGTTGGGAATGCGGATATTTTGTTATGATGACGATGCAGCATATAATTAATGCTGTTGCTATGCAAAATAAGCTCCCAAATGTATGAAAATCTTATAACTCATGTTACATTAATCGAATTAGTGATATTTCTTCTTTTTTCTTTATTTTCATCTTCTGTTCAACTCAATGTTACACTAACTCGTGTTGAACTAATCGATTCTTATCTTTTTAATATTGCATCTAATAAGGTTTATTTTCTAATGCAGAATATCGGGCCACATAGACGTGAAGACATGAGAGCGTTGAAAGATATGATTGCTACGTATATTAGAAAACGAATATGAAAGGTACTTAATCACTTATTTTAACTCAATCTCATTTATCAATCAAACATGCAAGTATTTTACTGTTTTATTTATTTGATAGATTTACTTTTTAGATGTAGCTTTTGTTTGTGAGCAGGAGTCGAGATTTTTTGGGTGTGAGTGTTATGTATTGTCGGTTGTCATTGATGTAATGGTGTGACTGATTTTGTATTGAACACGATATATTTTGAAACATCGTAGAATATTTATGTGATTTATGTGATTTTGTATTGTATATGATATGTTATATATATGCTGGTTGTTTAGCATTGCGTATGATTTATTGTTTGTTGTTAAATATGCTGCGCTGTTAAATCAGCATATGGCTGGCAATATTGGGCTGGCCACAGCAAATTCAGCTTTTCTGTCAAAAAAAATATTACTATTCTTGCCGGTTGTTAAAATGGATTCGGTGACAAAAACAACATTTTATTGCCGGTTGCCTAATAGAATCCGATAATAAAAGGTGTCATTATTGCCGGTTTTCACTTAAAAATCGGAAATAAATGTGGTCGTTCTTGCCGGTTTTTTGATTAATAATCGGTAATAAACACCCCACCTTTATTCCCGGTTGCTATAGTATTAACACCCCTACATCAATGCCGGTAGAAAAATCGGCAATAAAGACAATAAACGACCGACATTGAAGCCATTTTTTGTGGTAGTGAGGGTGATTCAGAAATTAAACTCAGGATGGGTCAAAATCAAAAACTCAATATTACTTCTCGCCGTTTTGTAAAATTCAAGATGGATCACTCTAGACCTGAATAAATCCGTCCCTGCGATTCAGAGATATGGAAAGAAAGCGAGAATTTGGAGTTGAAAGAAGATAAATGGCAGCTTTTTGTCGGTAGAATGGGAGCGGGATTCATCATTCATCATTCATCGTCATTATCCAATCTTCCCATGATAAGAAGAAATACCAGATTACATATTTACATTACATAATCAGTACATCTGATCAGAGTATACATTATAAAATAATAATAATAATGATGATGTACGTACTTATTTAAATCATAATAAAATATATCACTGTGACATGAATGCAAATGCATGTGCATATTATTTATAATATAGTTTCACGGGCTGATGCTTATGGTGTTATTAATTTGTTACTCGTTAAAAAGTTTTAAGGGTCAAATTCTTCATAGAAATCTTCATAACAGCAAAACATCCAACAACATTTTGCTTTAACGTACAAAATAAAAACAGTTTCATAGTAGGGTGACATAGGAGTAACTTGTCATAATACACAAAACACAACAATGACTTGTCTTAATGCAAAAAAAAAAAAAAAAAAAAAAAAACTTGCTATCTAAAGGTTGATTAACTGCTTTAACCTTTTAGAATAGCACAAAAGAACTATTTATCATTCTGATTGTGGTCTTGCTGACTAGCAGCTTTTCCTTTTTCTTTCTCATTTGTCTGTGCAGCATTATTTTCTGGCAAACGACAACCTGTTTAGCTCTTAGTCAAAGTGTTATCTTCTGCAGCGTCGCGTGGTGCTTTGATGTCTAAATCTGAAGCACTGTTAAAAACGTTGTGTAGTGTTATGAAACGTTATACAAAATAAAACGATAATTTTTTTAGTTTTTGACAATCTTGCTGAGTCACACAACGTTATATACCAATGTACAATATTAAGTAACGAATTAATATAAAAATCCAAGAAATCTAGGTTTTCTAGCTTAATATAAAAAACAACCATTTCGCCTTCTTCAATAACTGTTCTAATTGATCAAAAATCTATTTCTTTTAGCCTTCATTATTGAGCTTAAAAAAAACCTAGCCAAATATTTCCCAAAGCTCAATTTCTTGATCTAAATTATTCAAATTACTCGTGAGACTTGAGAAATTAGATCAATTAAATATTATCTTCTACTATTTGTGCTTGACTTGGTTCTCTACCTTTGTGTGTAAATAGGCCAATTTCAACATTTGCAGTTGACTCTTGGTGATTAGTGAATCGGACCAGGCTTATAACCGCACGAAGCGGGAGCGTCGGGGTCCCGAAGACGACGAGGCCATCGACAAGCCGAACTCCAACATTTGAGCCTTCACTTTCTCTCTTTTCTTTTTTTATCTTAATTCTCATTAATTGCATTTATGTGTTTGATAATTGCTTGAATTGCTTGCTTAAATGACTAGAATTAGTTTAATTGCTTTTTGGTCATAATTGTGAAAGTTACAAATTGGTCATTGGAAAGTTTAATTGATCTAGTTGGCTACTTGGCTCTTTTGAGAATAATCAAGGATATAATTGCTTAATTTGAAATACGCTTCCGCAATTAGAATTTAATTAATTCAAATTGATACAAGCACTTCTTCAATTAGTTATTGGCATTTTATATTTCAGAAGTATATCAATTGAATTGTTTGACTTGATAGTATTGAGTTATCTAGTAATTGCCGTAAAGAATTGAGTTGTACAAATTTATAATTGATCTCTTGTAATTGTTTAAAATCTAAAAATTGATATATAACCTAGACACCTGATCATGAATAAATTGTTAAAATAACAATAAAGAACTGACAACTACATGCGAAAGGAACTTGTTTGCAATAACTTCATGTAATACATATATATTATTTTTAGTAAAATTTCTATTTCGCTAAAACACAACATATAGTATTTTTATTCTATTTTTTGTTTTCAGAGAACTGACATTAGTATTAATTATCCACAAGCATAATCTGAAGGCAATAACATGCATGCAACACACGAAGAAGCAACAAATGTTACAAGGTTTATCTTACCTGTATGAATAAAATTAGACTGAATATTTTGCTATAACATTTAGTTTAGCAAATGCAGTTATCTTTTTACCGTTTTATTGTGACAGTAGATCGAGGTCAGTCACTATGTAAAAATAACAGAAAATTCTATTATCTTTTAACATGTAATAATCTTACTGCCACAGCATACAAAAGTTAAATAGTTTTCTCCGAAATAAATAAAGATTGGGAACAATATATGAAATAGGTAGGTGGATCGACCAGAAATTTAAATGAAAATTTATATATTGCCTGATGCTATCCAAGAAATTAAGATAGCAGCGTACATACTGCATTAATTCATGCCTTGGAATTAAATGATGACAACTTTTTCTACCGAAAGAAGCAGGGGCGGAGCTACACGAGGGTCAGGGAGGAGCAGCCGCTTCATTCTGAAAAAAGTAATTGGTCTTGCTCCTTCCCGATGGAAATTCTGAACCCGCCACCGAAAAGAAGATACAAAAATAAAGACTTTTGTTTCATAGTAGCTGTTCCCTTCACACCAAGAAGTGATTCAGAGGTTGTGCTGTCACCGAAAGAGAAAGGTGGTCCAAACCCAGAAAGTGATTGCTGAAGACTTTGAAAATGACAAGGTTTAATGAGCATTTAAAACTTTTTGTTAGAAATAAAAAGGACACTTGTAACCTGCAAGCCATTTTTAGAATTCTGTTTTGACAAAAATTTGAATACTAAAAAAGATAGATATACTGTGTATTCTAATTCATCTGGATCGTTCAAATTATTGAGATTGATGAGGAATGATTCACTTTATCTTTTGTTGTATTTCTCAATGAATCACTTTCTATAAATCTCGATGAATCGAACGATTCAAATGAGCTAAAGTATTCAATGTACTCATGGATCTCATGAGCTCTTTTAATAGATTATTTTTCTTTCTCTTTTCTTGTGTTGTGCATTTAAATAAGATGAGGTATTGTGCCACATTGTTTCAAGCATTAAAATTTCAAACATTAAATAAATATGGTTAAGGCTTGTTGAATATGTTAATATATTTAGTAACATCTTATTTAATAACATTACACTAGTAATATTAAATAAATTTCAAACAATTAAATACATAATATTATTTTTCATTATATTATATTCGTATTTGTATTCGTAATTATTTTTAAATTTTCGTATTCTGCACTCGCACCGTAGGATACGATATCCGCACCGGCACTAATGCAACGTAGTAAGTATATTAGTGTATGAGAAGTATTAGAGGGCCCCACTTCATTTTTACTGAGTAAGGTCAACGGTCGCTGAGGCCCGTTGCTGCAGCTTTTTCTTTCTCGAAAGCTGCCCTTTAATGCCTTCTACTACAAGAAAATGTTAGTACTTGTACAACGCTTTGATTGCAAGCGGTTACTATGCAATGCATCTTTCTTCACATTCACAATACCAATTCGCTACCGGCCGAATGGCTAAGATGCCCAATTTATTTTATTTATTTTATGTGAAAGGATCGGATGACAACAACTTTGGTGACATCAATCATGACAATAATCATTCTTTTCATTTTTTAAAGTCCAAATTGTTGATCCAAACCGTTGAACATGATCTCCATAATAAAATACTCTTGCATATCAAATTTTACATTTTTTTAAATTTTTTTTACTATTTATTAAGATGGGTGTAAAATTCAACGATTCAGGTAGTTGTCACTTTGGCATATTTTTGCACCCGTCTTAATAAATAGTAAAAAAATTCAAAAAAATGTAAAATTTGATCTGCAAGCGTATTTTATTGTGAAGATCATATTCAACGGTTTGGATCAACAACTTAACTTTGAAAATGAAAAAAAATGATTGTTGTTATAGTTGGTGTCACCAAAATTGTTGTCATTTGATCCCTCCTCTTCTTTTATTCATGTTTTCTTTGCTTTCATCCAAGTATCTCTTAGAATCGAATTACGGATCTTCATGAGTCGGATCAAATATTGGACTTCAAGTGTCGCTTAATTCGGGTTGGAAATAATCTCAGAGCTGATTGGTTGCAGTTTGATTTAATTTGATTACAAGAAAATATCAAGTAGGATCTGATTTGAGTCGAATCGGATCTGACGAGATCTTTGGGTCGAGTCGAATTCTGTCAAAATCCGACCGAACTTGCAATCAAAGAAAAATAATAAATGAAATTGGGTATGAAAAAGTAATTCTGATCCAAATTCGACCTGACTCAATATTTAAATGTAGTCCAACTAATTCGAACCCGACCTGACCCGACCCGATATGAGACGATCCATAATTCGATTCAAACTGATACATGTAGACTTGAAATCTTGATGAGTCGAAATTATGTCTATTGAAACTAGGTTTTATTGTGTAATTTAAGTCAAGTTTTGTCGAAATTACGTTTACTTAGGTTAGAATATTCAAAAGTTTAAATTGCTGCTCAATTTATATTTATTTTGCAAGTAATCAAGTATTGGAGCTTGACGAAGCAAAACATGTGATTTGGATATTTCAACTCGAGTTTGGAGCATTTTCCAACTTGGTTGTGGCCCGCAGTCAACACAGATGCATTTTAGCCTTCATTCCAGCTTTTCCTACTCTTATTGCGGCTCAAAATGAATGTGGTTGCGCCTTGCAACGCCTTCAGAAAGTTGGTATATTTTCACACAAAGCGACCAAGTTCCACATGCATCTGCGCGTGCACCTATTGTGATGTGCAATGACATCTATTGTGGTCCGCAATGAGCCCAGTTTTTCCACGACTCAACCACCCATGATATTCACGATAGTGAGGTGTATGTTCACCTATACTCATTTCAGCTTGTAATGACACTATTGCAACCCACAATAAGTCGGTTCCATAACCGAATTTGCTATTTTTTAGAAGGTCATTCTAAGTTTTTCTTTCCCATATAAATAGATACCTACTCAATAGGTTTAAGACATTTTTAGCAGTTTTCTATGATTTTGCAAGTTAGTCAAAAGATGGGAGAGAAGGAGGAGAATGATAGCATTTTCATCATCGATCGGTTGTATTATTTTCTTTCTTTTGGAACTCTCTTACTTATTTATTTTACTTGTACTTTAGTCACGTCCGGCTGAAAGTCTTTTTAGGGTTTGTGTTTGAAACTTTTGCTATGATTTAATTGGTTTTATTTCATATTTTCTTATTCTATTCTTATAATCTATTATTTATTTTACTTGAATGTGAAGACTTAATCGAAATCGCATAAAACCTTAGAATTTAGTATTTGCAATTGAAAAATTGATATTAATTCAAGACTATAAAGAATAAGGTATTTGATAGACTAAGTATCGAGACATGATCCTTAATTTATACGGGCCTCACTTAATTGTTTACAAAACTATGCTAAGTGTCGAGAGGTGAAATATGATTATTTAGGTTAGCTAGGACAGTTGAAAGACCTTAATGACTTTAGATTGGTGTAGCTAAGTGCCGACAAGTGCGTTTATTCTAATTTGAAGATGATATTAATATAGAGATACCCTTAATACCTACAGAACCTAATCGTGTCTTCATAAATAAAAGAACCAATTTAACAAACCAATTGATCATAGCATTAACGGATAGTACATTAAGAAATACTATTTTCCATACTCGTTAAAACCCAAAATTAGTTTTAAGACTTTAGTTTAAGAGTTAATATATCACCCCCCACTTCATGTCCCCCTCTCACGTCCCACGCTACACGACAAGCAGTTACGTGATACAGTATAAAGACTTCCATGTTAAAATGGAGACTGCCAAATAAAGTATTATGTGTACATTCCCTGAGAAATGAAGACTGTCAAAAGTATAAAGACTTCGAATGTTAATTATAAAGACTTCCATGATACAGTATTCATTGCAGTATATAATTAACAAGGAAATTACAAATAAATACTTCATGTCTTGAGAAATGAAAACTTGACACTCAATATTTATTATAATGAATCCAGTCCAATAGTATAAAGACTACTACATTTGTCGTATATGGGGGCGTGTAAGGGGGGACAGTTAGTCGCTTCCTTAGTTTAATTTAGATGTAATACAATCAACCTTCGAACAGACAAATACTTTTTTACTATTTTACTTAATTAAATTGCTAGATTAGATTTGATATTCTCGCTTGTCCCTGTGGAGACGATCCCTACGTACTACTTGGCAAGGTTGTATACTTACAACCGGGTTGAGTGCAATTTAGGACTTTATTACTTGTATTGCAAATCACACATCAAATTTTTGACGTCATTGCCCGTGACAACGATGAATATTATTTCAGACCTAAGTAATTTAGCTAATAATTGATTTTAACTCTTTTCTCTTTTGTTTTTTCTTTGGGTTTGTAGGTTTTGAATTCTAGCTGACGAAGAGGTAACCCCACTGATTACATCTCTGGTTGAAATTTTCGAACTGGGATCATCAAGATTAGTTCGCACAAGGCATAGAGCAAAGGAACTCAAACATCCATCTGAACCAATCAAGCCACGATAGTTAGACATGTCTAACAAAGATGAAGCAACTCGTCTTACCAATCTCCAGCGAGAGCGAGATCAGATGGCTGAAGAAATTAGATGCTTAAGGGCAGCCGCTCTTGATAGACAAAACAATGAAGCGGCTGATGTTAACCGTTCCTTGAGGGACTTTACTGCATCAAGGGCTGATGAAATTCACCTTGGATACACATCATCGACGATTAATGCTTAAAAAAATTAAATTGCTTCAACATGAATTTGCATGATGCAACACAATCTGTCTACATGAGTATGCTACTCAACACTTGACAAACTTTGAAGAAATTTGCAATACAATAAATATATAAAGTATAAACTATTGATCATGAGCATGACCAATTAAAGATTATTGCAAATAAATCCAAAAAAATTGAGTATAAAGAAAAATTAAGGAGAGGAGGCAGTTAAGAAGACTGTTAGCATTGCCCTTCAAAATTTAAGTATTAGAACTAATATCAAAGTTGAGCACATGAAAAAAATGAAATTTCACGCAACAAGAGGCTTAATATAAAGGAAAAATATATCGTTGATATATAGAATAAATATAAATATATTAAAGTATCAGACGAAATCGTAAAATAAATAATTTCTATTGACAAACATTAGTTAATATCTAAAACTTTTGCACGCACATCCTTAATTAAGTTATAATTTTTTGAAACATAAACACGTTATAAAGTTCGCTTACAACGGCAACCCCCGATTTCTCTCTCCTCTCTACCCGCCTCTCTGACTCTCTCAAAAAAACCACCACCGCTTACGAAACGCTTTAACTCTCCTAGAAAGCACCACCTCTAATCTCTCCTACTTTCTATCCTTGACCTGACCCGATCGATCCTACGAGCGATAAACAAACCTCAAATCATTACTCCCACGAAAACGAACACGAAACTTCTTTCCTTTATCGGGCATCGCACTAACCCGATTCGCATTTAGAGCCGAGCAGAGGAGAGTTGTCGTCGTTGGTTGGTGGAGGCGCGAGGGGTTTAGATGTGAGTAGCGTTCTATTTTCTTGAATTTATTTCAATTTTGGAACGTTTCTGATATTTTGTTCTTCTTTTCAATTGCCTTTTGGCAGTTCAGGAGGGGATAAAATATTCTAAATTATATACTTACAACTTATTTTCCGTTTAATGTTTAAAATTTCTCTACTTAATTGAAGTCATTGTTGGTTTGGGAACATTTTGAACTTGGCTAGGCTAAACCAGCCATGTAACTGGGTAAAATGGTCGAATGTTTTTAGTGTTTGAAATAGTTTTCAAATTTGTAACGTGTTAACTTCAATTGTACTCAGCTAAAAGACAGCGTATGGTGTCTTCCCTTTTTGTTTCCTCGTGACCGTAGTTAATTGAAACTGGAAACCTTCTTTTGTCGTTTACAATGTTTTCTTTTCTTTTTCGATGAAATCAAGAAAGCTCTTTGTCTTTTCCAATTGTCGTACAAACTCTTGTTCCATTTCTCCATGCTGGCAATTTGGACTCTAGTCCATTTTTTTCTATCTTATTTTGCTTAACACGATGTCAAATCATATCAATTGAACCAATTTCAATTGCATGGAAAATTTTATCTGATATCTAACTCTTATAAAATGCTGGGGAGGAAGGGAGCAGTTGCCTCTTGGCATTTGAATACTTCTAATCCAGACATTGATTAAATCTAGTTTGGTCAACTTGACAACTACTAGGAGTACAACTCATGGTGTCACTAAACCGTGCATTATTTTTTTAGGTGCGTTTGGTGAGAACTGTGATAACAACACATAGCATAACATGATCTCTCCTCTACTTGAAATTGACAACTTGGGGCTTTTTGGCGACGGGTATATATATACCAACGATGATTAGCGGTGTAGAAGTGATAACTACCAAGGGCTGCTCAAGACTACTTGTTGGCACTCGACCGGCATTTTGTAGTGTCAGATCGACTGAGATGATGTCATCAGCTTCATCTGTTGCTCTTCTGGGCCCTACTGACAGACAGACAGATGGTCCTTTTTCTGGCCTGGTAATTTGTGTTACCGGTCTATCTAAAGGTAATTAGGTTCCCTGTATTGTGCTTTGTTCTGGCCCTTATATAGGTCAACTAACCTCTAGTTGTGCAATTAGACCTTATCAAAACCCTATAAGTCCTCAATTTAGTATTTGCGTCCTTAATCATATCCATATTTTTCATTTACCATCAAGTTTGCAATTTGGCACCAAATAATACAAGTATGGAAGAAACAAGTTGACAGGATTGATCAAAGAGGTACCAGTGTCATACTTGCCTGTGCATGTTGGTCCACATATGCACCAGTCCACCATAAATCAATCACCAAATCAGCAGTTAAAATACATGGTTTAGCTCTTCTATTTTAAATTATATGAGAATACAAGGGATAACTTCTTCATGACAGAAGCGAGAAATCAAGTAATGGAGGCCACAGAGAGGTTAGGTGGTCAGTACAGTGGGAGCTTGCACCTAAAGTGCACTCATCTTGTGGTCCAGATATCCTTTTCACACATAATAACTCACTATAACTTTCCAATTTTGCTTTTCTATTTTGTGCTCTAGTAATTGTGTTTATTATCTCTTTGTTTTGGCATACTTGTCACTTTTCCCTCTTAATTGATTCTGAACCAATATTACTAATGCTTTTTACTTAACAAGCACACAGCTTTGGTGGAAGGAAGTATGACCATGCAATTAAGCATGGTGCCAGAAACAGCCTCTTTGTAGTTACACTTGGATGGTTTGTGGACTGTGTAAGAAAAAACGGTAAGTCTTACTCGTTTTTTCTTTATTTTGCTTTAATTTGTGTTCAACAAGAAAAAAAGAACTTGTTGAAGAACCTCTTTAATATTTTAATACAATCAGTTCATCACAAGCTGAGTAGTGTACAAAGTGCTGCTCTGATCATGAATCATTTATGAGGACCATTCACTTTGTAATAAGTAAAATTTCTATTTTTTTGTGTATGTACCCTTGTTTTCGAACTATTTTCCTGGCTTTTGTAGCTTATATGTGGTCCATTTAGAAGATTTAGCATATGAATGTTCAAGCTAGTTGCAAAAAGCACTAAAAGTATATATGCATGAATCATAGAATAATGAAGTATCCTGTGTTATCCCATTTTGTTGTACTCTTTGTTACAGTGAGGTTGAATGAATCATTATACAGCATAAGAAGTCTTGGAGAAAATGGGTTGCCTTTAGGGGAGTTGAATCAGGTTTCAGTTCTACCTGGCAATGAAAGATCCTGTTTACCCCTGGCAGTTATCGAGGAGGCCATGTCATCAAAAAGAGAATTTGAGGGCAGGCTACCTATTTTTTCTGAAGATGCTATTTATATCGATCCTGGCCTATCAGCAGAAACTACAAATAAGGTTTACTTCATGTGCCTTTGATACAAAATTAACTTGGCATTAAATTATTCCCTTGAAGGAAAGAGGAAAGAATTGTTTTAATATTTTGTCAAAACTTCTAATTTTGAGGAAGTTTCACTCTGAAATGCAATGCCAGTTTCAGTTTCCTATTGACCTTTGCTTTGTTCTTTTTTCCTGTCTAGTCACTTGATTTTTCTGCACATAATTTCTATCCATATGATAGGCACTAAAAAGTGACAAATAACAAAGGTTGATTAACTCATAATATTCACTAAGCCAAGTGCATCATGACATCTTTGTTGTCAGCTTCCTATGTGTTTGCATTCTGAGCTTTTGCTTACATGTCAGTCAGAAGTCTTTGTAATTTTCTTCATTTAGCCTACCCCAATTTATTTGGGAACAAATGCTTTGTTGTTGTTGCTGTATGGCCATTGTTTGCTCTAGATTATGTTTGTAAGGATAATTGTGCGGTGTGCAGATTGCTGATGCGGTTAATAGAGAAGGTGGAAAATTGTTGGACCACTGGTTTATTGGTTCTAAGGCTAGTTATGTGATATGTGAAGGACCCTCAATACAGAAATACATTGCTCACTGCAACAATATTGTCACTGTAAGTAATGTTACCCATTCTCTTAGAATTTGACTGGCACACCAAAAATTTCTGCTGTTGCATACCGGTACTTTAGGCAACCAGTATGATGAAAAATAGCCCCTTCCACTGCTATAGTGCCCAACTTAAGTAACTAATTATAGTCTAATTATGCGAATTTTATTCCTCATTCGATCCTGCAACTTGCAGCCACTTTGGGTACTCAAAACATTAAGAGAGAAGAGCTTTCAGCGCCTTGTGCATCTCTCTTCAGATCTAGCAAAGCATGTGGCCATCACTCTGGAAAACGCTAGGTTATCTAAAGAGGTACCTACGCTACCTATGGAATATGAACAGTATTCATTACCAGAGCAGTCATCATTTCAGTTGTTGGCATTTTCAGTTTGTGCTGTTTAACACAGAATGGGGCTAGGATTATATACCACACTTGGTGAAATTTGTAAAACTTGTAATGTGATTTAAATTTTCTCTGATAAATATACAGGATGGAGGGAACAAAACCACCTCACCATTTCCCTTGAGTTTCACCAATATTTCTCCATCAACTGGAAAAGCAAAAGGAACTATTGAGGAAAGAAAGAAAATTACCGAGCAGGCAAAGCAGGGAGTGCGAGACCGTCGCTGCCGCCGCATGCAAGTAAGAGAAGCTAATTAATTTGCATTCTTTCCCTTTATTTGTTTTTGCATTTTCTTTTGGTGCACACACAACATCAACGTCAAATATATTACACAAATTGATAAAATGAACAGCATCTGATATGCCCTGTATTGTCATCGATGGTTTACGCCTCATCTCCTAATTTCCTTAAGATTCCACAAAATACCCCAACTTTTTTATTTGTTTACCTCATACATATTATTTCAAATTTTGTATGGATAATACTGAATATGTATATTTTTGAGGTTTTGCAATGACCGCATGGAAAATTTTCATTTATTGGGATCATAATATAATAATAAATATTTATCACCTTGCTTTTGTTTGGTGCAAGCCAGTCGTGTCAAGTACCTATCCATCCGATCACACCAACCAGCCTCCTGGACTCGATCTGCTGGTCCATTTCGGAGCCCATCACATCAGCATGTACCTACACTGATTCTTCATGGTCTGAAGAGGCCAGCGAGCAACAGACGAGTCCAGTTCATGACACAGATGGCGAGCCTAATGAAATGGAATTCTTGGCCGATATCTTGTCCAGACCACTTAAAGAAAGGTTTGATTATGTACAATGCGCTTGACCAGTTAATCATTTGCAAGTAAAACTGCTTCGAACTTTATTCTAAGATTGCATGCTTGTTCTCCCTTCTGTCACAGTGAGAAAAGCGAGGTGGTGTTCAAAAACCATTTAATTACTATACTTTTTCCAATTGATCGCTTTGGGGAACTGGGGCCCTCATCAAGAACATTCATCAGCATTGATGGATTCACATGTACACAGTTATTAGATTGTATCTACAACATCTATCAGGTACTTTCAGTCTGTACGATCTTCTATTTATTGTTGTTCTTCCCCTCATTTTCAATATTCTTTCTCCTCTTTGGGACTGCATCAGCATAATTCGTCATATTTATACAAAGTATAATAAAAACATTGATGTGCTTCTCTCAGGAGAACATGACAGAACTTGAGATAGAAACAGCAATTCATACTGACTCGAGACATGCAGATCGGCTTCGTTGTATTTATGCAAGCAGTGAATCTGTAAGGCAGGGTTTTGTTTCATTCAAGCGGATTGATTTTATGGGCAACAGGCGGAGCTTTGAATCGCTGAAGCGACTAAGTGGAGAGACCAACTGCAATGTTTACCAGTTGATGGTTCGAACATGAGTGGAGTAATTGGGTATGGGAACAAATTTTTATTTGGTATCGGTGCGTGTGTTTCTTTTTTCGGTCTCAACGGTTGCAAAATCCTCAATTGCAGCAAGGCTTTTTGTTTGATTTTGGGTTGACAGTATTTAATGTGTTTGCATGTGTGCATGTAACAGCAAATAAGTATGTAAGTATATAGGTTCATAACTGTAGAGGGAGCATGCTAATGATATTCTTTTATGTGTCTCTTGGGTTACCCCAATTTCAGTTTTCTTACTGACACGCCGCTATCTACGTACTTCGATTTTTTGGGACCCCTTTTGTCAGTGAGAGTTGGAACATTTATGAGAAATTGACCTTGGGGCAATGTATATTTTTTCTTCATTTATTTATAAGTTTTATCAGATGTTATCCCAAACAGTTGAGGTTTTGTCTTTGTGCGTTGAACCAAGACTGATTTTAACTGATGAGTTCCATTTCCTGAACTTTTAGTGAACTAGTAAAGATAATTTATCTTCATATAGAGACTTCTCGTATGTAGATTATTTACTTTTTTTTCTGTTGGCGATACAAGGAGTATTAATCAACGTGCCCGGCATTTTCTTTTAATTTGTAGACTTCAATTCTAGCATATTCTTTCTTTGAGAATTTGCGGGAATAAGAACAAGCACCAACAAACATTTTAGCTAGGCTTGACAAGTGGCTGAAACAAAACAGTCAAATCAAATAAAACAGCATATTCAATGAGAACAAATTATATTAAATTAAAAGGATAAAAAAAATGAAAATTTCAGGTTATTACAGAGTCAAATTGGGGTTTTGTTTTGTTCTCATTGGCATTGCAATCTAACATCTGGTTTGACAATAGTTTGTTAACCTTGCAATGATGCTAAGGCTGAGTATGATAATTTGTCCTTTGTCTGATAAATACTTTGTTTTGTCTATTATAAAAGCCTGGAGTTCAACATGTTCACAGTTCCCTCAACCAATACGCTACAAGTTAAAACTAGCAAAGCATGTTGACTGTCTCATAGGTGCGAAATGCATTATAGATGCTTTTTATTATATTTATAGGTGATAGCACTTGTTGGTCTTAATCCTCAACCCACTCAATTGGAGCAATGACCTAATTGCAAGTTCTCTCAAATAAAAAGGAAAAGAAAAAAAAGCCAATGAACAGTAAGTATTCCTGGTATAGAAAAATAAGGAGTAATAACAAGTTCATTAGAGATCCTCCTTTAAGTTTGAAAAATAAAGAGTAATAATAAAATCATCTGATATCCTCTTTGCGTTCTTCAACTTAAAATCTTTTTTTGAGATTATAGAGGAGAACATGAACATGGCCAGAGACCAACTAATTGGATGAAATATTTTGTATTTAATTTCTACCAACCTGCACCATCTCTTTAGAATAAGTTAATTAAACATAACATGAGAAATTACTAAATCACTAAATAAAAAGGAACGTACATTGACAACTTCTTACCTGAAACCTCAAATTCCTCTGCCTAATGCTGCAAAACAGCTCCAAGAGCGTCCCAGCTCGCTACTTGTTCTTTCGTTCCCATCTCCCATCGTGACACGAGGCGAGTCGAGACTCCTACGAAGTAGCCGACAGACAGCTTTGATTAGCCGGTCTGATACCACCTCAGGAGGTGGAGCCACCCCAGCTCTGAATCTTTCTAGAAACCCAACATGTTGATCGATCGCCTCTTCTATGGATATGTTCCACCCGGACCGGTACATCTCATACCGTACCGCCTCAGCACACAACCCACAGATCCAACGGCCGAGATGCCTTTCACGTATCTTGGCTACGTATCCTGAGGTGCACTCCTCAGTCAAGGAACAACACTCGCATCTCGCGGACTCAAGATCTTGTGCCGGTACAAGTACTGGCATGGACGTCATATATAGCTTTTTGCAAAAGATCAGAGAAAAGGAATAATTGTTTTTGGAAAATAGAACTCCCAAATTATCTAGGTTTGGCAGGCATGATGGTTATAACATATAGATGAATAGCTTCTATACAAGGCTGTTTGAAGGCGCTACGATACCTTCTTAAATAATTACATGCATGTTTTTATTTTATATTTTTATTCGTTTATAGGCTTAGGCTTGGATTCTCTCTCGCATATGAAGATCGAAGAGAAGTGCAAAACTTAAAAGGCTTAACTTGTCGTCGTAGTAACTTGTAACGTAGTGAGGAGTGGGGCCCGGTGACAATTATTACAACTCTTAGAGGAGCAACAGATATCGTTAACACAACAAGGCTCACCTACCTCAGAAAATAGAAATAGAAATAGATTAATACAGTAGAAACATGAAAAATAATATGTGATCTAAGTTATAGAAAACAATGTTCAATATATGTGATCTAAGTTACAGAAAACAATGTTGAACAGATGTCATATAATAATTTATTTATTCAAAAATATGTCTATTTTTAATATCATGTGTTCTGCAAAAGTTAATATAATACAAAATGTCGTTTTTAGTTGATTTAATATTCGAGTGTTAATTACACAATATGACAATAGTGAATCAATTTAAAACGAGCGGAGCAGATAGGATGAATTGATGGTTTGAATTTTTCTTTTCTTTTTTGATGTGATTTAATTTGTCTGCTGTAGATAAAACGCGCCAAACATGAAAAACAAAACCAGCCTTTCATGTCATAAATAACAACGAAATTAAGCAATCTTAGCTGCTGAAATAAATCAAACAATTAAGCGGGGTAAAGCTAAAGTGCTAAACCAATCACATCAGATGTTTACTTAAACAACAATTTTGCATTGAAGGCTATGAGCCTATGATGATGGTACAATTAGTGATTTACTAGCCATGGAGGTTTCGTTAGAAGCCATGGCAGGATAGTGATTTGACAAAATTCGTTTGGGTCCGATCCGGTCAGGAAATTCGTGGCTGCTATACGGTCTGATTCGATTCGATGGCAAATTCGTGTGCATCCGTCCAAAAAAAACTAGGGAAAAGAGGCAAAGACGGTTTGCGGCCAAATTTTTTGAAAAAACCCGTGTAAATTCAGCCCGAAATTGGACCGGCTCGGACCGACCCGACCCATTAACGCATCTCAAGTCCGTGCAAAACCCGTCCAAACTCCATCCCAAATCCGCTGAAACCCGGCCAAACCGATGCAAAATCCATTCCAATCCGGAAGTAACTCATTAAATTAAAAAAAGTTCAAAAATTAAAAAAATCTCATCCAACCCATCAACCCAATCCGGACCGACCCACCTCGAACCCTTCTCAAACCCGTCGGTCCGCCGACCCATGACTAAGACAGATTGCGGCCGATTTACAAAATTTGAATCCGTGGAAATCCAACCTGACCAACCCATTGGACCGGACGAATTTGGACCGACCTGATCCGACCCAAACCGTTGTCAAATCACTATGGCAGGAACCAATGAGCCGAATCTAGTGTAAACGTCAAATCCGTGTTTTATTTTTTGATTGAAAATATATTCCTTTTTCATATATTTAGATTTTTTAACACACCTTTTTATATTTTTAACTTAACAGATATACCCTCACATAGAGTTGTAAAATTATCCGCCCGTGGATCCGTTCGTGTCCGATCCGTGTCCGACCCGTCCTGTGATCCAAATCCGACCCGACCCGTGGTTGGCGAATCCACGGATCTAGCACGGGTCGGGTAGGCCCAAAATTCTCAGACTCGTGCCCGCCCGGACTTGTGTCCGACCCACTCCAGGACCCGACCCGTGAAACTGTGCAGAAATTCAAAAAAATAAAAAATTCAAAAAAATTAGAAAAAAATATATATATTAAAATAATGTGCAGAATTTTTTTTTTAATTCAAAAATTCGAAAAAAATTCGAAAAATAAAAAAAAATCGAAAAAAATGGACGGATCCGAACCTGTCCTGGCTGGACCCGACCCGCCCTGATTTATCACGGATCGGATTGGGAGTTTTGGGTTCAGACCCGTGAAGACACATCCCGTTGGACCCGTTGGACCCGTTGTACCCGTTGTACCCGTGGACCCGTGGATCCGAACGGGTCGGATCCACGAGTACCCGACCCGGCCCGTATGTAGAACATACTCTCACATGTTTGGAATTCATTTAATTTGTATCGATCCCAGCCTCTTAAAACCCGGTTCTAGTAAATAAGTCTAATGCGCAATCGACCCTGTAGATGATTTTTTGCAACTTTAAGAAATAGTAGCGTAATTAAGGGCATCTAGGTAAATCCGGACTTTTATAGTATATATTAATTTGTGTATATCTTCTTTTGATAATCTGTGGAATCCTTCATATTTATTGAAGGGTAATGATAGGTTCTATGTTTAAATTAATTAATATTTGTGCTTTTTTTCTGTTTGGAATAGTAAAATTGTATTATTTTTCGAGGAGTTATATAACATTTGCTTTACTGTTTTGTCACTATGTTTTGATGAGTTTGCTATCGAAGTATCATTTTAGGGAGGAGCCAACTGTGATAGAAACGAAGGTGAACCAAGCATTGGGAAAGAGAGCATATATAGTTGTTTGTTTACGGAGTAATTGGATATTTTGGGTTATGGCACTACCACAAAATTGAAAGAGATCTTTCGTCAAACACTTAAAAATCATCTCGATCTTGTTCGATGATTATGCATTCGTTGTTATCTAAAAAATTGCTAAATCGTATAACAAAAATCATTGGCAAATGAGTGTTGTCAAAGAAAAAATAGTATGTAATATTCGAGATAATACAACCGTTATTTAGTAAATAACTATTGCCATATAGAATCTAATACAATGATTATTTAATAAATAATTATTGCATTATGTCTTTATTATGAAAAATGATTTATAATGACTAGTTCTAAATTTGCTAATCAACATATCATTTAAACTATCACAGACATTTTAAATTATAGACAAAATAGATAACATATGTATATTATATATAACATGTCACATTACATTCTAGAATCACAATAAACAAAAAAATGCAAATAAAACATCTGACTAGAAAAAAAAATACAAAAATATAGTTAAAAAGATGCAATTGCTATCTCAACACATTAAATGATATAAATGCATAATCTCCTGTTCGGTTCTTTACTCAAAAATTGAATCCCTCTTTTGCAATATTCGATAGGCCTAACTTCAGACTCGGTTATGTATAGGAGTTCAATTTCATGATAAAAAAACTAATAGGAGATGCCCTTTAAATCGTATCTTTTGAGTTAGAACATCAATTGCATCAAAATAAAAATAAAGAAGTTGGCCTAGTTATAGAATTGCGGGACCGAAGTTTGTGAAGCTTTCTAGATAAATTGTGCATTAATGTCTAGAGTTGGCTTCATTTGCATTCATTTTTTGATCAAAGTGACATGTATGCTTTCTATGTACTAGAAACTCTGTCATGCAATACATCCCGCAAGGAACCCCTACATAAACAAAAAATACAAACTTTTAGATAAATAACAAATAGTTAGTACATTCATAGTAAATTCAAAAGAAAAAGTAGATTAAATAACCTCTTTTGTTAGAGGTAAAAAATCGACCTCTCTCTTTAAGATCAAACATTTGAGTTTCATCAAGTGTCATGATAGTGGTGAAATCAACATTTCTATTGTTAGATTTTCACCATATTAGACGTGATTCACCTACAGAAGTATTGTAATACAATTTTGATTAGCATATATCAACATGTCATGCTATACTATAATATAAAATACTCATGCATACTCTTATCAAATTCGAAACCCTAAATAACTATTTCTTAACTATTTCTTGTTGGATTAAACACATCAACTCATCTCTTGTTTGACAATTTGCAAAACACATAAAGTTCTAACCTTACACAATTGAGTTTTTGTGAAGATGCAGGTTAAAACATGTATAACCCAATACCAAACATGCTCATACATGCGCTGGACAAGTCAAGACATGGTCTAAGCATCAAGGGAATGCTTCAAGGCACAAGACAGAGCACATCATTCCCATAACGCTTACCCACTCGTTATAACAAGTCTACAAGGCGTTATAACGAGTCATCAAGGCATCATAATGCCTTAGGAGGATAGAGAAGGTCAGGATGCTAGAAATTCCCGAGACAAGCATTACTGTAACGCTCCAGCAAGGCGTCACAACACCTGACCATTCGTTATAACGCCTCAGCTATGCGTTATAACGGGTTAGGAGTTCTCTGACCCATTTATCAGCTGCAGAAGGGCAATAAGGGAAAAGGTTCAAGGCGTTATAATGCCTTCCTCATGCGTTATGGATATCCCTGTAACACCAGAGGCATTTCTTCACAGATCAAGATCCCAAGAAGTGCTCAGTCTATATAAAGATTGCAGCTTCGACCCAGAAAGTCATCCAAACATTTAGACAAGCTTCCCATATGTAATTGAGCACTAAAGAGAGCCTCTTTCAAGTCTCCTCAAGCTATCTAAATCTGAGAGCACTTAAAATAGCTACCAATTGTCTAGTTGTCTATTCGAGATCATTCTTTGCTATTGTTTAGTCTTTGGTGCACCACATTTGTGTTGTCAAGTGGTGCATCCCTGTCCTTAATTGTGTTGTCAATGAACCTTTGTAACGGTGTAGAGTGGTGTTGCCCCTTGCATCGAGTTAGGAGAAGAAGATTGGCTATCTTGTGTTAGAAGAAGTCAAAGATCGTCTCCGCCCCTTTGTAAAAACATTTGGTTATAGTGTAACGGCCCGAAAGACGTTTTATTTCGGGAGACCCGTGGACGTAGGCCTAAGTTTCTTTTGATAGGCCGAACCACGTTACATACTGTAGCACTTTTGCTTGATTGCTCTCTCTTCTCGATCTTTAAGCTTTTTATCTCTATTTTGTTATTTGTTCTTAGACTTGCTTGTGAAATTGATTGGCTATGTGATTAAGGTCTAAAAAAATTGAATTGAATTGTAAACGCTTCAGCACTATTACTTGACCTTTGAATGGCGCCTTTTTTTAGTGAAATTACTCTTCACACACTCTAACATTTCTAACTATTATTAACAATTTAACTTATTTCTTTATAATTTAACTATTTCTTATCAAAATATAGAACCTAAATCCTGACAATTTAAATATTCTTAATAATTTAACAACTTAGCATCAATTTCGATCATTGTATTTTTTTTCCTGATCAGATAATCCATGGTACCAGATGTGATTTGTATGTATCAAAAATTAGTACATATGTCACATACTTAAACAATAACTACTTTGAATAATGATAAACCTTTTGAATAACAAAAACCATGTTTTCAGTCCTTGCAGTAATAATTTTATAAGAAATATCAAAATAACGAAATAAAAAATTACCTTAAAGAAGAGGATGCAGACGACGCAGTGAGAGGAGAAAATACGAGATCGATGGTGGACATTGATGATATGGCAGAGTTGATCATTCTTATGCCCAAGGTGTCGACGAGAGGTAGAATTAAACAAGAGGTGTGTGTGATAGAGATCGTTGATAACCTCCACATCTCTAGCAGATCAGGTCAGCTAGAGGTGTCGAGGCGGCCAGGAAGGAAGAGACAGAGAAAAAGTCACAAAGTGCTCATTTTAAGTTAGATTTAGGGATAAGTCAACAATTATTTAAAATAACTGTTGGCGTAGGTGGAGCTACGATAACGATTATTTTAAATAATCATTGTCTTAGAATTTTGAAAAATAAATAATTCTAAAAAGATAAGGCAACAGTTGTTTTTTAATTACCGTTGACCGTGCTACTCCTAGGACAACTGTTATTTTAAATAACCGTTGTCTCATTCGGATCGATTATTTACACTTTAAAATTCAAAATATTGGCCGCAAATATGGTAGAGCATGTACTTGCAAACATCTTAATTTTACTCAAATCTAAATATTTAGTCGTAATCGACAAACTTTTCTTTTGAGATAGACGAGACAGTAAAAATAAAGACGCCATATATATAACTGATCAAAGTAAACACAAACCCTCAAACTTCATAAAAGAGAACCCGTATCTAGTAGAATATATCGATATCCGAAATAATCAACAAACAGAGATAATGCTGTAAAATAATTTAATACTATAATAAATTATTATTATGTAAAAAACTTCAACACTGTAGCAACGATGAGACTACGTACCAATTGAGGGAAGGGAAATTCCATAAAAGAATTAGAAGTGGACCCCACATAAACGTCCAACAATTGGCCACGTATTAAGCTTTAAGGGGGTCTAGTGTGGTTTGGGGGATTCGTTGTACCTGTCGCCTTTATATCTACTAATTCTTTTTCGTCTAATGGGACACGAGGCAGTAGGCACGCGCATTAATTCTTGTTCAAAATTCGACCAAGCACGCAACCTTGCCGTGTCCTTCGCTATTGTTTCCCTATTTAGCAGTTCACGCCGCAAAGAACTATAAAAATATTAGATATGAAAGACAGATATCACAAACTAATTTCGTGACCAACAAATGATCAATATAGCAAAGTCTAAATTTTGGATCTGATTATACCAGGACCGGTACACACTACATGTCCTTGGTCCTGTTTCATCAAGTTTTTAATACTATATATAAAGAGGAATCTTTAATAATGTACTTGAAAAGTAAGCGACGCTACGTTATTTAATTAGAGAAACATTTCAATAATGATGATATGCAAATATATTGGGGGTGATATTTCATGGAAAAAAGAGTGCTTCCCCAATTCAAATTTCACATTTAATAATTTAACCTTTAATCCTAACCGATTAGTTAATTGTAATGCCGAAACTATTTGCTTATTTGAAGCTGAATTGTCTATAAAAAGCTTTAGTTCTCATACTCTATTTGTTGATATAATAAAATTTTAATGTAAAATGTCAATACTATAGAATAAAATTTTTTATTATTGATTTACAAAGTTAAATCACATAATAATTTTAGAATGTCAATTGATCAACACAAATAAAATATAGAGATAATAAGTAAATGAAGGGTCGGAAATATGCAAAACTACAACAAAATGGAGTATTACTTACGGTACTTCTTACCGGTGCCTAACCGTAACCGTAAGAAATGTTTTGAGCATCTCTTACCGTATTAGTGAAGCCGTAAGAAATAAGTATATTTTTTTTAACCGTTTGCTCCCCGTAAGACAAGATCTTTACTTATCGTCAATATTATTTCTTACAGGTGATTCCGGTCAGAATTCGGAAAAAAAAAAATCCTTTCAAATGCAAAAATTACGAGAATTGAATGTATTTTATAGTTATCATGACAAAATTATAAAAATACAACAACAACAACAAAGCCTTTATTCTCAAATAAATTAGGATAGGCTAGAAATGAAATCCAATCTAAAATGAAAATAAATATAATAAATAGTAAAATAATAGTAAAAATGGAAGTATAAAAATGATAATAATAATGCTAAATAATAATAATAATAATACATTATTCTACCAATCATAAGTTTAGATTAGTAGTTTACATCGTTAATCCTGAACTAAAGTCCTACAATAATAACACTACTTCTAAAATTTAGTTTGTCACGGTTCTGGTACGTGAATCGCTAACTTCCATGCACTCATATCTGACGCCAACTCTTTGGAGACATTCTATGCATTTAAGTCATTTTTTTACAGCTTCAGCCCATGTCAATTTCGATCGACTCCTACCTCTTCTCGTGTTTTCGACGCGACCTAAAACTCTACTACGTACCGATGCATCAGAAGACATCCGCTGGATATGTCCATACTATCTCAAATGATGTTGAACAAGTTTATCTTTAATCGGTGAAACCCGATCTTGTCACGTATATTATCATTTCTAATGCGATCCCTTCTTTTATGCTCACATATCCACCGTAACATACGCATCTCTGCCACACTCATCTTTTGTATGTATTGTCTTTTAGTAGTCCAACATTTTACTTCATACAACATTACAGGTTTGATCGTCATTGCCTTTCAACTTTTGTATGTGTTGATTGATTTCATCAGGGTACTAACAGTAACAGCAATACGAAATAATTTTAATTATCAAACCGTCTAACAGCAATACGAAACAATTTTAATTATCCCAAATCTTACTTTAGATAGAACAAGTTTAGAGGCACCGGACTACCAAAACAAACGAATTATGAACTTGTTGATACCGGACAAGTACTTTGCCTTTCGAGAGAGAGGAATTGAACCTGTTAAAAAACTGAATATACTAGACTAGGTGACAAACTGTTTATAATTCGTTTGTGCATGTTCAGTACAGTCTTTTGGTCACATATCCTCTCTCATAGGTGCATGTCCAGTACAGTCTAGTTACAATTGTAGCCCACAATGAGTCTGCTTGTGTGTACAGCTTCCACCACAATGAGTCTTGGCAATAGCAGCTGCTGCTCTCTCTCTCACACACACAGACAGGAAGGGCGGGAGAAAGAGATTTTTTGGCAGCTCAGGCAGCTATTGCCAAGGATTTAAAAGAAAAAGGATTCTTGGCAGTTTCTGCCACGCTTTTAAAGAGAGAAGGAATTCTAATTAGAACTCAATATATGCAAAGTTATTACTGTCCCTTTTGAACAATCAATGCTAGAGCGAGCAATACAAAGATTATTCTAATTAATATATGCAAAGTCTTTAACCACTGTCCTTTTTAAGCCATTAAATTGAGGAAAAATAAATTCTATCTCTAAGGAGGTTCATTCACAAACAAGTCTTACATTAGCCATATGTATATTCTTATTTATCAGCGAGAAAGCACCATAAATTTCATCCAAAATTTATTCCCTGAGCAAGCGGCAACTCACTTCCATAGTTGATTGTACTGAAAATGGTACAAGCCAGGAAAGATCAGTAACAAGTAAAAACATTGATAAACATATAAAAAAACAAAAACAAAGTCTCCACCAGTAACATGGCTTTGTCTATTTATTATTGTCTAGATCTCTTCAAACTAGTGTTCTATTGAAATTCTAAAATTGCACATGTTTGCATTTTATTTTCTTTGCTCTGTACACTAAACCCGAATATGGATCAGCTAGTTTGTAGAGTCCTTGCTGACCTTCAAAACTGTGTATATGTTAAGGATGCAAACTCAATACTAGCCAGACAGTGCTAAAAGAAATCTAAGATTCTTCAAAAAGCAAGTATTAGTCTTGCATAACTACCCGGTTATTACATTTCTTAAACTAAAAGACCATTTGATGACTCGATTTCACCCATTAGTTGTTCTTTTGTGAAGAAACACAAAAAATGTATTTATCAGTTCAGGTCAGCTCCAAACTCCCAGTGGATTCAGAAAAGTTGACCTGCTAACTGGTCGGTTTGTATACAAATCAGATTGCACAATTCCCATTTTTTTCATTTCGGTTGCACATCTGACACTGCTAGTTTCTTGTATGTCTGATGATTTTTGGTCTTTTCCTTTACATAAAATATGAAATACAGGATAATTGGATCAGGTCTGACCACCCCCCAGCATGTCCAAACCAACTCGACTTCCACAATGGAAACCATTGGATCAAGAATTGGCACCCTTAAGTTTGCTTTGTTTGAATTTAGTTTTATTTATCTCAAGATAAATCACCAAAACGAGGCTAAATGTATCTAGAAGCTTGATTGCAAATGCAACAATCCCGTAACATATCCCAAATACAATAAGGTACCACCATGTATCAGTGCTAAAGGTACCATGTACCAGTGCTAATCGAGTTTTTTCATGTGCACATCTTTTCATGCAGCCAATGATAGCATCCAGTAGAAAAGATAACGATGGATGTTTAAAGAGTAATGAAGTTACCAAGTAGCACGTCGCATGTACTGCTTCCAGGAGTCACTTCCTGCTTCACGACCTCCACCTGTTGCCTTCTCACCACCAAATGCTCCACCAATTTCAGCACCATTTGTAGGAATATTAACATTTACTATGCCACAGTCGCTTCCAAGTGGACTGCAAGATATGTGATGTTAAATGTAAATCTAACAAGCCTAAAGTTGCATTTACTATTTCCTGACTGCAAGTTTGACTCTACAACAGGTATATTGCCCGTCCTTCCCCTCTCCATCCCATACTTTATCAAGGTAAAAATGTCTTGGAAGTTTGCTGTTTGTTTGTCAAAAGCCACTGTTTCCCCTATGAGGTATCAATAAGCTGGTGACAATATTGGCAACATTGCATCAGTTGTCATGTTTTATTTAATTATGTAACTACTAACATGAGACGGTGGCAATATTCGCTCTGTCAGAAATGGCTCCCCCAGTTTGTTCATTCAGCTGAGTTTGGCTTTAAAGTAGCTATACTTAGAACTAATCTCTGAAAAGTTGGATGTGCACCTTAACCTTAGATATACAAACAAGTTTAAGAAGGCTCTAATTTATAGCTAACAAAATGCTCTTAAATTTAATAAATGGAAGGGATATATTTTTCTAAAATCATATTTATTTGACAATCGCCACAACCAATAAAACAATTGTGAACATCAGAAAGGTAAAATTGTAGATATGTTCCCTATAGTATTAGTTCAGATAGATGGTGTATTTGGGAATCATTGGGCATCCATCAAGTGTGGATGAAACTGAGACGTTAATTTTTCGAACCGCTTGATAATTATCAGTAAATCTATCAAATTGCACCAAATGTGATACACAACCAGTTCAATTTATAATATATCTGCAATATTACTCCTATTTACTGTATAACACTTACCCAATCCACTTGAAGATGATTTCTGGTCGACGAGTGAAGATAGAGCTGCTCAAACCTTGCGGCACGGAGTTGTTTATCTCAATCGCTTCCTTCAGATTCTGAATAATCACATAATGGGCAATTTTCTTATTTGTGGTGGTTGTTCATGTCAGAGAAAAGCATTAATTCCAGTTAAAGCAATGGTGCTTAGCATCAAGCGGCTGAGTTTTTAGTTGTACCTTGAATTTCATGACATAGAGAACAGGGCCAAACAGCTCCTCCTTAACAATAGGGGCACTTGGTGAAATTTCTACTATGGTTGGTTGCACAAAGTTCCCTTCTGATTCAATTACTGACCCTCCAGTGACAATTTTTCCTCCCTGTACAGGCATAGATATAGGTAAATAACATAATAAAGAACACGTAACATTTCTAAAACCAAATTGAATCTCCAGATCCATTAAGTTGACCCGACCTGAGACAGTCGAAGAATTCTAGACCCATACCAAACCCGTTTTTTCACGGATCTTGGTTTAGGTTGGGTTGGATCGGGTCAAAATTAACGTCCCTAAATGTATTGATTCAGTAGATGCCAAACAGAATAACATTCAATCAAACAGATATTTTCCACTATAGAAAACCATAATGATATTTTACTTCTTTGATGTAAGGATTTATTAAGGCCCAAATTTTGGGCATAGTTTTTACAAGAAGCATTACATATGTCACAAGCTACAGATTGCGCCTTCACTGCACTCATTTGTGCAACCCAGCCTGAGTAAACCTTTAATTAAATTTATTCTGTGTATTAGATTAGATTTTATACATCTACTTCATGTAAAAACATTTGGTTCAGTAAAAATGAAACAGAAGGCAGTCTCTTCGCCACTTATTTCAAAGAAAAAAGGAAATATATAGATATATTACTTAGCTTTAACATATTTAGCTATGCTACAACTTTAGATGTGATGATATATTGTTATTGGTCAGAACTCAGAAGTATAACTGAAAACAACCTGGGATTTTATAGCTTCAATCCCTTTCACAAAGTTCTCTTTTGAGGCAGGAGTGTGGAGTGGTCCCAATAAGGTACCTTTTTCCAAAGGATCCCCCATTCTAACTTGTTTATACACTTCAATTAGTTGCTCGAGAACAGTCTGGTATATGCTTTCATGGAGAAGCTGCATTTAAGGGCATATGTAGGTCAGAACAAAGGATGCAAGCTACCATATGAGCTGAGTTGAACTCAAGAAAATTTCAACACATTAACTAAACTTGAGCATTCAACTATTACTTCAAACAGCAACTATACTTCCATAAATAGAAACGACATTCATATCAAGTTCATTAAATAAGTATATTTCCAACCTTCAACAATTACCTTAACTAAAATTTACTAGCTTATTGCACTACAAGATTTTACATTTTAGGATATATAGGCCAGAATGTGAGATGGTGTTTACAGCATAATAATTTAGAGACTCGAAGATGGTCTCCAGATTTGTGTGTATCATGGTTGGAATCAGATTAGTGCAATCAATTGGATAAGGGTATTGAGCTAACTATACTACCACAGAGATGTCATATAATCATTTTGGTTCAAAAATGAAGAAATCCAATCTTACTAGTCTGCGGCATGTGGTGCAGCGTTGCCCAGCTGTGCCAACAGCTGCAAACAAGACTGAACGAACTGCCAGCTGAATATCAGCATCATCCATTACTATAATGGCATTGTTCCCGCTCAGCTCAAGTAAGCATTTGCCAAACCTCTGATTGACCTTTTGTTGGACAGCAAGACCAACCTGCATTGGTTACCACACAGAAAAGTTCAGGTTGTCAAGGAACAATAGCAGGTAAAAAAATAATCCTAAACAAAGGATGAAATACAAAAACATTTTTGCAAAGAGAAAACACCCAACATTTGCAATTCGGGATATATACAGAAGGTGCCGAGAACTAGAATAAAATACTAATCATATAGCAGTAAACTCTTAATCCTGACATAATTTAAAAACACATTAGGTCACATACTGGGGGCATGGCAATAACCACTAAATTGAAGTCCTTGTGTTTCTCTTATTCTTCCATTTCCCAATATTTACCCGAATCACTTATTCAATAGGAAGAAAATAAATTAATCAACAAAATTTCTGTTTTTCAATAAAAGAAAGTAATTGAAAAAGAAAACGCCTTGTAAGAGCATTTTCTAATGATTTAGAAATGGATACTTCTGCAAATACTAAAAGTAATCAGAGCTTTCTCAATACGGATAGAAGTGGGACATTTTGGTAAAAATTAACTGAATTATGTGCCTTGAGGTACCTTTGTGCTTCCAGTGAATGAGACCAAAGGTACTCTTGCATCAGCAGCGATCGCCTGGCCAACATCAGCCCCACCACAAAATGCTGTGAAAATGGCACCAGGTAAATTGTTCTTCTCCAATACACTGGCAACTATCTTAGTCATGGCTATTGTGATTAGTGGGGTCGTAGGTGCTCCTTTCCTACCATCCATAACTTCAATATATTACCCTTGTGCCAATTAACATTGCAATACTAAAACTGCCACTGTTCTACTTTCAAAGAACCCTCCCACTGTGCCAATTCAGATTGTCCACTTGTGCAGTTTTTGAAACCACCCACATGCAAGTTTCAAGGATTACAGACCAAAGAATTTACACAAACATCATAACATCATTAAGTAATTCAAACTTTTTAAACATGGCCTCATTCACTTTGTATCATCAAACAATATCTGATCTTGCTTTTTATCATTTCTTTACTAGATGATAGATATGAGAAGTCCTTCCAAACACTTGTAATATGATTCTAGTGCAAGCTCACTTATAATTCCCAACTAGAAGAAGCACAGACTAACAGTCGTTTTACAAGTTCCGCCACATGATTTACAAGTTAAACCAAACATTTTCACATATTTGCCAACTGACATTTTTTTTAAAAAAAATATTTGCCATCAGACATTTGAATTTAGTTGGAACTTAAAATATATGAATAATAGGCTCTGACTTTTCAAATTAACTGAAGCAATTTGCCACATAAAATGTTCAGGCCAAAAGCTTAGTTAGTAGAGGTAAGAATTATCAGCATCTATGAAATATATTGTCTGTCATAAAAATCTAATGGTTGTGCGGATCACGTTACTCACACTTCCAAGGTCATATTTTATGGTGTAAAAAGAAATTGCTTGCTAAAATTGGTTTGAAAAGATGGCATTCCCGCAATGAAATTGAATCTTACCAAACAACACTATTTCCGCAGACAAGCGCAATGCATGCATTCCACCCTACAAAATAAAATGTTTTTTTCTATTACTAATAGTCTAACATCACAAATTATGATTTTAAGTATATGATACTAGCACCACCAATTTGTAGGTTTACTAATCCTAAAAGAAACAATTAAGCAAAAAAGAGCTAACCGAGTACAGCGCATGGAAAATTAAAGGCCGTTATGACACCAACAATTCCAAGGGGATTCCAAACCTGTCATACAAATCATGCTTACACAATCAAGCACTACCCTTCTCGAACCCAAAATTTGTTATGTTCTACCAATCCTAGAGTTTTGGGTTTTACTTACCTCCATCATCATGTGATTTGGACCTGCGGCAATGAGAAAATGTTGAGTAGCAAACATTAGACGACAGAACAAACCGAAATGATTGAAAAAAGTTAGATTATTTAGCAAAGTACTAATACAAACAATTTTGAAACATTAAAAAATTTAGCCCATAGTTTGATTTAACATTTGTGCCAGCAGGTCTATGCTTATCTCTAAATTCCAACTACAGACCGGCGGTGTTTCTTATGCATGGCATCGTTCTGTAAGATTTTTAATTTTCTACATGATTTGCTGAAAACACAGAATTTTATATATGGTATGTCAATAACAAAATATTGAACTTACGTTCAGACGGAATAATTGATCCATTCAGCTGCCGACTTAATCCAACAGCATAATCACACATGTCAATTATTTCCTGTATAATTAAAAAATGTCATTCGTCAATAGTTATCAAAGCAACAAGAAATTTACTAAAAAGCAACAAACGGAAACAATCAAATGACATGGATACCTCGTAAAAGCTTTAAAATTACTTTTAAAAGTCATCCATAGGGGAAAACATCCAAGTGCGAGATTGACCTAATTTTTAATCAATTTGGTACACTATAGGGGAAAGTAGTTCAAAGCAGACATGGAAACTGGTCAAAAGTCAGAACAGTCTCTTTTTGTGATACAAGGGCTAATGGTAACTCCGACATTTATTACTTTTCGAATGCAGCTTGCAAGACTTTTACCTGTGTCTGCCAGTAGTTCAAGTTGTACCAGTTTCTTTTTTAATAGTCTAGCAACTCAGAAAAATATAATTTGGTACTTGCGAAAATATTGGGTGCTATTTTGCATCTATAAAAGAATATTTCGAGTTTGACAGTACAATTAAATGTCAAAGAGACATTGTATTTTGCAAGAAACCAATCAAACCTTCAGTATTCTATGCTCATCTCAAGAGTAACTATGTAAAAGTTAACTGTACTAAAGAATAAAGTACCTGAACTTCACCAATGCCTTCAGGAAGTATTTTTCCCATCTCAAGAGAAACAAGTCGGCCAAGTTCATGAAGCTTGCCTCTCAAAGCATCTCCGATTTGCCTTACTATTTCTCCTCTCTTTGGAGCAGGGGCCTTTTAATCAAGATAGAAATGTTTTCACATTAACATTCAACAAAAGAAAGTGCGACTGTAATTGAATATGACTTTCTTCAAAACCAGCTATAAGCCGATAACTGCAAAAGGAAGATTCTTGTATTCTAATTTAAATCACTGCAGAGGGGCAATAGAAGCTTCAATTCAGTAAAATTTGCAAAACAACTACCCCCGAATAGAAATAAGAATAAAATACATGATATCATAATCCAAGAAAAATATATTACTATCCATCCGTCCATCTGAAAACTCTACCAGAAACGAACTAAACCCATTGATAAACTACTATGCGTACTCGACAACTAATATTTCAGTAGCTATAACTGTAAAACCAAAATGTTCAGAAATTTACCAGAAAAGAGTGAAAAGAACCAAAAAAATATATATCCAGTCACATTCTACAAACTTAGTATTAAAAACGAAAAGATGCAGTTAGGATCCTCTTCTATTGAGTTTTTAAGTCCAATTAATCAACCTGCATCCAGATCTTAGTAGCCTCAGCACAAGCTTGCATTCCCTCTTCATAATCCTCAATTGATGCCTCCACCACCTCAGCAATCACCTGAAATTCCAGCACAAAAATCAGATAATTCGAGCTCAAACTAAACCAAAAGAAAAAGGGATCGATCACGAGAAAATACTAGCCTGGTTGTTAGTCGGGTTCACGGAGGAAACAACTCCACCGCTGCCTTTCCAGATGCCATTCACAAATGATCCTGAGTTGCAAGGTGTGAGGCCAAGCTCAGAGAGAAACTGGTGCTCTTTCCTTGCGAATCCAACCATTGTAAATCGTTTTCTGATAAATAAAAAGAAGACTTAAAACATACGCTTAATCTGATTTCGATATGTAGGTGTTTGTTAGTGAGTTGAAGTGCAATACAGCGGTTCAATTGGGAGCAGCGAGGAGGAGAGGAGAGGGAATTTCCTACTTCAAGAAAACAATTGGGAGAAGAAGAGAAAATGGAGAGAACCAAAACACGGGAGGGGAGAGAGAAAGGAAGAGAGATTTAAATGAAGCAAGGTGAATTCCCTTTTTTATGTGTGTCAGTGTGTGTGTGCAGTGTGTTGTGTTGTATGGAAACTGGAAGGAGAGAATCTGGGGACCGGACGGGACGGTGCGGAAACGCACGAGTTTTGGATTTATTTTAATATTTTTTTTATTTTGGTGAGGTGTGATTTTACATTTTGATCCTCTGTTTTAGTTTTTATACAATGTTAATTTCACCGATGTGTCCAACTTTATTAAAAAAACACATTTTATTTGGCTTGATACAGTGATGGAGATTTATGATAATAACTGGTTATATTTGTAATTCTTAAAACCATTAGAATATAATATATATTACAAATTTACAAGCATATCATATACATGAAAATTGAAAAATGAAAAAGTTTTGTTCAATGGTCATCGTTTAAATAACGTAAAATTTACGGCGTTCATATTTAACTACATTTGATGAAATATCAAATATTTTTTAACATACATGAAAACTAATACTCAAATCAATTTATAAGAAAAATCATATCAACTTTTTAACATATTTCAAAAGGTGTTGTCAAAATTGTCAAATATATTGATTCCCGAAGAGAGAAAATATAACGTTGGAAGAGAGAAATATAACGGGTTTCTTTTTAAAACGAATTTATAGGAAATAATTATGTTGTTAACTATTTATAAATTTTCACTCGATAGAAAAGCTTACAACTATTTTTATACTGCAGCAATTTTCCATGCGTGTTTATTCTTTTTAACAGATGCTTTTTTGTAAAATCATTGTTGTTGGAAACCTTTTTTTTACTTTTTGCACATTCTCATGAAAATTTAACTAAATTTGGATTGGAAGTAGAGAAATAAGATGAGAGAAAATAGGAAAACAAAAAATGTTAGGTGTTCAATTTTTTCTTTATAGAGCCTTCCCTTAATAAGAGTTAATTACACTCTGGCATATTCGTTTTTTTCATGATAAAGCACATTTGTTGGATCAATTCTAAAATTATTACAAATAGTTAAAAACAAATATATGAATTATATTATTTTTTTCTTAACTATCATGTTAAATGAACACCATTTATAAATTAAGTCAAAATTTGTTCTAAAATTGAGAGAGATTTTTTCAGGTAAAATGAATTCAAGTTTGTCGATCTTCTAGTATTCACTAGATGTTGAATTCCCGAATTTTTGAAATCATTCTAATTAGCTACTTGAGCTACCAAAATACTTGCAAATCGAAAGAATGTTATTACAATATTTTGGTGAAATAAGAAAATAAACATTGTGAGACTATTTCAAATTGTTTGACGATACTGTGATGTCAATATTATTTTGCTATTCATGTTGCCAAATAACTATATTATTTAGAAGAGGATTTAAATGCCTTCATTTACCTCAAAATTCATATCATCCATCAAGATTATTTTTTAGGTCTTCCAATTTGAACCATTAATTATTTCTTAATGAATGATGTGTATTTAGCGGCACAAAAGAGGTACTAAAGTGAAGACATTTGAACCCTCCTATAATATTTAATATCACAAATCCATGGATTGTAACATTTCAAAATTATGTTTGAAATATTTTGAAAGTCATTTGGACCAAGTTGTTCAAAATGTAATATTTCCAAACTCCGGTAATTTTATTGGACCTAATCATAAATATAATAATTATATTTTGATTCCTTTTACAAATTTATGAAAGCATAAGGTTTTAATGTGAAAAAGGTTTCCGAAAAAAAAAGCAGCTGGTGGCATTGAAGCCACGAGTCACCGTTTGGAGTCAAAATTGAATATCAAAATTGTAATCCCGGTTGATCTATCTCCTTCGCATCTCGTTTGCATTTTATATGATACTTACTGTGAATTGCTTATGCGGATGTGTCAATTATTTTGTAATTGTTGAGTTGTATGTGTTGGAACCGGAGGGGCTTAATTTTAAGCAATTCTAAAAATACCGAGGTCTAATTAGCAATTGCAATGAAGTTTTAACAATTCAAACACAAGCAATTTCTAAACAAAATTAATAATGAAATTAAAGAGAAGAGTTTAGAAAATGCAAACAAAGCAATCCAAGAGACACAAGGATTTTAACGGAGTTCGGATATTGACGATCCTAGTCTCCGGGACTCCCGACCCCCCGACACGGTAACAAGGTCGAGCCGATTCACTAGACAACACAAGTGAATTTACAACTTCGGAATTGGAAATCTCTTACACACACTGGTGGAGCACCAACCCTAACACGGGGTGTCGAACTCGGTCTCGCTTACACACACCGGTGGAGAACCGAGCCAACGAAAAACAAAGTAACAAAAAAATACAATCGAATAGATAATAAGATAATAAACACTCAACACAATCTCTCTAAGAATTTAGAATAATTTAGAACAATGAGATTGAATCTTTGAGCTAAGGTTTGGCTATGTGTTTTAAGCTCAACAATGGTGGAACTAAGGGTTTTGCAATGTAGGATTAGTTGGGGAAGAAGGGGGTGAAGGGTCTCTTCTATATATAGCTTGAAACACTTGCATTCTTGGCTGAAATTCAATTAAAACGTTATATAACTGTCCAAAACGTTACATAACGTTTTGCCCTAGAATTGGACCGTTGGAGTTGTCAGAATTCGACCGTTATATTGTCCAGATATTTTCCGAAACGTTATATAACGTTCTAAAACGTTACATAACGTTCTGGCAACTTTCAGGCACATGTTCTGCCAATTTTGTGCCTATTTCAAACGTTACAGAACTGAAAAAAAATTTCCGAAACGTTATATAACTTGCTAAAACGTTATATAACGTTCTGGCTGTTCATTTCAATCTTCAGTCTTGAACTAGTCATAAGTTTTGATCCGTAGCTCCGATTTCGATCATTTTCGAAGCGTTAAAAAGGTCTTGATGAACTCTACACTTGTTCTCAAATTATCACTTGAATTTTCCAAACTTTTCTTCTTTGATTTTTGCATTTAAGTCCCTACAATTAAACTTAATACACAAGAAAAGGTTAAATTCAATTTTGTTTTGCAAATCAAACAAACTTAGGAAAGTTTGAGTCAACAGTATGACTATTGCTTATTTAGCAATTATGAAAAAGAATTGCTTATTTAACAATTATGACTATTCTTTTTTTGAAAATGAGTTGGTCAAATGTTTAATTCTTATTAGTTAAGTGTTTAATTCTCAATTGTTTGTTTGATTGTACTAATGTAAGAATTAATTGCTTAATTTCTAAAATTTCTACAATTATTATTTAGCAATTATTTTCAATTGTTGTATTGGAGATGCTCTAACAGTCTTCATTTACATGTCCTTCTTACATGTTTTTTACTAGAAGACAAAAAACAATTAATGTTATGTTTTGTAAGCTTCAATTTCGCTCTGCTCTCTATCTGTTATTCTGCTATGTTCGATTCCTTACATGTCTTTCTATTTAGGATTAGAATTTTTATATTAAAATTTTCAATATAAATACTCGATGGTTTCAAATAGTTGAAACTTGCATGTTTCGATATAAATACTTATTATAATATACAAACTTACAGATTTTAATATATTGACTTGCTGGTTTTAATATAGACTTGCAGTTTTTCATACTGAAACTTGCAGTTTCTAATATAAAGATTTTTTTGTTATCATATATAGATATTCTTGTTCTAATATAAAGATTTGCATGTTCTAATATAGACGAAGACAGTGAGATCAGAGGGAGAAAAGAGTGCGGAGGAAGAAAGAAGGGGTGTGAATGAATTTTTTTTGTTATGTAGTCAGAAGCTTATAAAGAGGCGGTTAAGAAGAAAAAATTTATAATTATAATGTATTTTTGTCATGTAGTGAAGAATTTGTAAGTAGGCGTTTAGAAGAGGATGTTATAATTACTCTTCTTATTAACCTCTATAAGAGAATGTTATAATTACTTTTCTTATTAACCTATATAATGAAAGTTAAATCAAAATAAAGAAAAGGTAAAAATAAAAACAACAAAACAAATTGAAAAGAAAAAGAAAAATCGGAAATAAGGAAAGAGGACTTAGAGGAGAAAGAAGAAAAGTAAAATTATAAAAAAAAATGAATTTTGAATATTGATTGACAAATTTTGACGTTGGGGTTGATTGAAGACCGTTGAAATTTGAGTTGTGATTTGGATCGTTTTCTTATCAATAATCAGACTTTTTCTTAGCTTGTATATCTCTGATATGTGACTTCAGAAACAAATGTATAATCATTAATTCTGTTTAGGTTTGTGATTGAATTGTGTGATTTAATTTGACATTAAATTTGATGTTGCATATGTAATACTTTATGCATGTTGAATGTATTCTTGATTGTCTGTGACAATTTGGGGATAGAATTTTGTTGGAGTGCATCATGTGTCTGAGTATATTCTTGAGGATCAGGTAAGATTAAATAAGGATTAGATACATATGTGTTATTAGCATGGAAGATCAATATGTTACATATGACATATTGTATCATGATATATATTAGAAAAGACATATGGCTTCGTCACTATCAATGTTTTTTCTGTGTAAAAAAAACAGCTCTAACACTTTCTATGTTTTTTCTATAACAAAATTCTGAAAAAAAAGTTTCTGTAAAAAAAAAACAATTTGAACAGTAAAAATCCTGTTCACTTGAACAACAAAAATAATGTTCACTGGCACTGTAGATTTTACAGTGCCAAAGCCTTGGACAATGATATATTGTAGATGTAGATGGTAAATTGTGAAAGTAATTTGATTGTATTATGTTATTAATAAAATTTATTATGAAGAACATGCGTGGTAAAATAATTGGTTATTGAGCTTTATAGCTGATTTTATTTTGTTTCTGCTATTTTTTCTTGTTAGCGACTTAAATTAACAAATCTGAATAGATGTTTTGAAAATATTTTGTTGAAACATCTTGTCTGATTATTTTTTTTGGGATGTGACACTGATAAAATAGTTTTATATAGATTCATAACTACATTGCGAGATATTTACACTATCTAATAAAGCATCTACGCAATGGATGCGTTCATTTGGTTTTTAGTCTTACTTTTCTCTATGGATGCAAAAATACCCCTCTAAGTTGCATCATCAGAGACTATGACAAAATTTTGAATCATATTTTTTCTTTCAATAAAGAGGGTAGACGCTATATAACTTTGAATACGAAAAATATGTCAACTCCATCAGAAATGGAATTTAGATAAAACTTCTGAAATATAGTTAGTGACCCGCTTTATATATTTTCCTAAAAAACTCTTTTAAATATTATATAAAGAAGTTTGCGGTTTACAATATTATATTTGTGTTTCTAATGCTATTGTGTCTCACTTTAAAACTAAGCTAAACTTGATAATACATGAGTACAATATTAAGATAGTATAATTATATAGAGGTAATGTCTCTTACATACTTCTAAACTATCGAGTTGTGACAAATTAGTTTCCAAATTTTTAATTCGAACAAACACTTCTTCGAACTATCAATTTATAATTTAAACTTTATTTGTTCAAATAAAAAATTTGAATATCAAATTATCACAACCGGATATTCGAAAAAAAACGGAGGGAGGTTTGTGTGAAGGAGGCATTACCCAATTATATATTGCAGGCATTGACATCATTGAACGTTTCAAATCAATTATCGTTAACACAATAGCAAAGCCACAATAGTTTGATTGTAGGTACTAGGTAGTTGAGGAGCTTGATGTCACGTGATAAATAGCCACTAGGATGGTAGGCCTTTAAATTTATGCCAAGCAAGTACACTATCGAGATTGGCTATCGTAATATACAAATTCATAAGGATGAATATGTTACAAACGAAATTGGTCTTTTAAATTTTGCTCTTTTTAATGTTCCTATCACATATAACAAATAAAGTTTCCTACATTCAAGATTTTGTGGAGCTCGCCGGTCGAGACGATGGAGGCAAGTATGAGAAAATATTAGAGGCACTATATCAGCTCCAATTCATAATTACAGAATAATTTGTTAATTCTAGATCCTGCAAGGATCCTGACTTATTGTTTTTTCTCCGAAATAAAGTTTAGTTGTTTATTTTACAGATCAAATATAGAAGAAATCTAGCAAATTTCACGCTTCTACACTGAAGCCAGCTCTGCTAACGTCGCAAAGAATCCTTTGAAATTTATTTTTCCGCTTCGTTTCTTCACCATACAATTCAGAGTTTTTTGTTATGACCCTGGTTTCAAAAATTTGACAGCCATGACCATATTTTTTCATCACGCTCAAGCCGCATGACGTCGCTCCCCCGCTTCATGCTTCACGCTCCAAGTCGCATGACGCCATTGAAATCCGCATAACACCTCCGCTACTAGCCGCATGATGTTGTTCTGCCGCGGCACGCTGCTTGAAGCCACATGATGTCGCTCTGCCGTTGCAAGCCACATCACGCCTCTCCGCTGCTGCACACGGCATGACGCCGCTCCTTTGCTGCATGTCGCATGACGCTACTCAGATGCCTGATGCCTCTCCGTCGTTGGAAGTCGAGGACGTCGCTCCTCCACTCCTCCGCTGCAAGCCGCACAACGCCACTTCGCTGTTGCAAGCCGCAAGACGCCGCTATGCTGCTGCAAACCGCACATCACCGCTTCGTCGCTGCAATCTGCATGACACCGCTTTGCCGCTACACATCCCAAGACGACGCTCCGTCGCTTTATGCCACACATCGCATGATGCCGCTGCACGCCACTCTACCACTTCACGCTCCACACTCTAAGCCGCATGACGCCGATGTAAGCTACATGATACCGCTCAACCGCATGACACTCCATGACGCCGCATGAAACCGGATGATGCCGGATGACAAATGTACATGTCGCATGACGCCGCTCCACAACTCTGCTACTCCGCTGTTCACGCTTCACGCTGCAAGCCGCATGACGCAACTCTGCCGCTGCATGGAGACACCGCTTGACGCAGCTACATGCCACATGACGCTGCTTCGTCGTTACACGCTTCACGAAAAAAATCGCACGAAAAAAATACTTTACTAAATTTTGTTTTCTACTACATAATTTTCTCCCGTTGATATGCACGGACACGATTACTAGTTAAACGACTACTATAATATTCGTTAAAGAGGAAAGCATCAAAACACAAAATTTTAGAGGATTGTGAAATTGTCATTTAGAAATTTTACTCATCTCTCCAGCGTAGTGCTTTTTTTCCGGGAATTCGAAATAATGATTATTCTTAAAAAAAATTATATTATATGGTCATTTGTACAAAAAAAAATTCAAATACATGCTACTTTTAAAAAAAAGTAATATATGATCATTTTTGAAAAAAAATTCCAGAAGAGTTCAGCTGCACACTGGATGCATGTAGCTCCGCCATTGATCTCCTCTCAATACGTAATATTATATGAAGAGAACAAATCAAAACTAATGAACGGCCTCCGTATGTGTAAATATGGTTCAGTTATATCTTGCAAATTGATCATGATTTGTTTCTTTCAAAAAAAAAAAGTTGCAGTTCGTTTAATTATTGGGAAATAAGGGCCAATAATACAACATGATAAATTTCTTAAGTAATTAATCTGCACTCAAAATCAAAATTGTTCACAAATCACTTTTAAAGTTTAAACTTTGTAGTTGGAACTTCATTTTTCTTCCTTTTATTAAAGGAAACAAAAAGAGAGACGTATTGATGGGGCCAAATACCTAATTTCTCATTGACCTTCTTTTACAACTTATTAACTACTACTAGTGTTTCATTAATGTGCTTTTATAATAAAATTAATTCATGTCAAAACATTTACATGTCAAATTTTCGAACTTTTACGTTGAATTTTGTTGATTCAAATAATCTAATAAAAGTATAAAACATTTGAAATAAAATTAGCATGTTCCTAAACTTATCAAGAATATTGATGAGCTTAATTAAAAATCAAATAAATTGACTTCAAATTACAAATCCAGTTATTCAACTTGTTCTATGTATCAAAGATCTCGAATGATACTAAATTTTGCATTTTAAAAAAAAACACAACATAATAATGTTTGATATCTTACAAGATTTTGAAGCGTTTTTTAACTGATCTTAAAAATAATAGAAAATATCTATACTTATATGTCAAAATCATTACAAATATTATTATTTAAAAATTCTGTTTTTCTGACAACCAGTAGGAATTCACATTCCTACATTTTTATTTTGTCGCTGTTTAATTGTTTTTGTATGTTTTCGCTGCCCATTCCTCTAAGAGACACAGATACCAGTACCACTGTACCAGTTATCCTTCGGAAAGGATAAAACGAGAGTTGGCGATGCCAACATAGTACACAGCAATTCGAACTCAGCTAATAAAGATATAGAGATTGATGGATAAATTTATTCTATATACTTATGTCGCGATATGTGACACTGTTTATTTTCACAGTAGAATGAACAATATTTTTATTGTTTATGCTATAGTAAAATTACTGTAGATTATATTTTTTCAAATTTTTTTTTCTGTTACTTTTTATTTTTTATTTAAATAATTTATTATAATTTTATTATTTCAATACGAAAATTTAAAATTTAATTTTTTCGAACAAAACGTTGTAGTTGATATCTCGCTGCAGCAAGAAAAAAAAGGCACAAATAAATAAATAATAGATGTGTGAGAGAGAGAGAGAGCACATGGCAATCCATTGGCTGAAGCCGTGCCGTGATGGAACTCTTTTAGTTTTATTTTCTATGAGTCGTGATGAAATTCTCATTCTCATTTTATTACTACTTTTGATTTTTTTTGCTTACCTCGGACTTTTATCCGCTGTTGAAATTTGAAAGAGACGTCTTGTGTTGCCTATAGGAACCGATTTCTCCTAATTTTGACTTTTCTTATACAATTAATTAGTAGAAAATAACATTTATAAAAAATATTTTATAAAGAATAAAAAAATAAATATCGCTCAGTATAAATCTGAGATATTATTTCTGAATTGAATATAGAGAAAAAACATTGCATTCTTTCATAAAAATCATAACATACAAAGTTAAAACAAAACAAACAATCTAAAAACTACTGAAGTAAGTAATTTCAATACGTTGACACCACATTTGGTAGCACCTCACGACTTGTTGAGTCTGCACGTTGTAAAAAAGTTGTTTTAATCAAGAAACTTCAAGTTGATTAATATTGACTAATTTAAGACAAATAATATTTTGATATATTAAATTTAGAAGTACCTAAATCTCAAATCTTCATATTCTGTCGTCTGGAGATTAAAATGGACAATGAAAGTATCTGTGGCAAGCAAATGACTGCCAAATATTTTATTTATTTAGTTTAGATTTAGTTTTTTAATTTGAAATAAACATACAATTTTATATGGTGCATCAACAATTTTATTTATTTAGTTTAAAATATCTGGTGACGAAAATAATAGATTTTTCTTCAATAGCACAAAGGACACTCGGGTTGCACTCCAAGGGTTTGCCTACCATGAACAACGGAAAGACACTTCCTCTAAACATTAAAAACATTGTAAGCAATTATGTGCACCTTTAATGTTTGAAGATTTGAAATATTCAAATTATAATTAGTAACACGTCCGATCAAGTAGATAAATCTGAGCGAAAAGGAGCAAGTGGTCGACCTCTCCATTCGACAAAATCCATTCGGTGTGCATAACACACTTGACCAAGAACATCTAAAACAAAGTCAATATATGTTGCCAATTATATAGTTTAGTAATGATAGTTAAGATTAAGATTAAGATCTTTAATTAAATAATTAGTCACAAATTAGTTACCTGTGAGATATTTGACGCATGATATCGCCTTACTTGATCTATTCATTGCACCGTTGGATAAATTGGAAAATTTGAATCGACTTGAAGAAGAACAAGAGTGGTTCACTTTTCATCAATAGCAATCTTGTGTTCGTCGTTCGTGAGTTTATAATTGTCCTATCTAAGACCATCAAATGAAAAAGGTTCGACATGGAACCCTCGCTAACATTTTCTCTCTTAAAATTTAAAGATCGGGAGTTAAAAATTGCTAGTTGCATTCAAACAAATAATCATAACTAGAAACTATTGTACGTAGTAAGGAAACTAAATTTGAAAGCATATAGCAATGAAATTCTTACGGCAATGTCAATGAGGACCAAGAATAGGCATTTTTTCATCATAACTGGTATCGACCTCCAACATGAAGTGCACTTGAACGGTAGTGATAGCCCACCAATAATTAATGTTGTCCAACCTTGCAAAATTGTCCACATAATATGTAGGTCTCACAGCCTCCATGTCTAAGAAGATCATGCATGAAACAACTTAAAATTTTAACTAATGAAAGAACTTAAAAAGTTTTTCGATGATGAAAATTTTCTTATTAATAACTTAGAAGGTAGATGGTTTTCGATTACATTTTTGTCTCACAAGAATAACAGTTAGCTTTGATAGCGTTATTTGCAGCGGCGGAGTGATGTCTTATGGCGTGCAACAGCGGAGCGGTGTCATGCGAATTGTAGCGACGTTGTGAGACCTGGAGCGTATAGCACGAAGTGGCGGAGCAACGGAGCGGCGTCATGCGAATTGCAATGGCGTCATACGACTTGGAGCGTGAAGGGCGAGGCAGCGAGTGGTGTGCAGCGACAAAGAGACATCATGCGACTTAGAGCGTGAAGCGTAAAGTGGCGGAGCGGCGTCATGCGGCCTACAGCGACATCATCCTGTCTCATGCGGCCTGTAGCAGCAAGAGGTGTCATGCGACTTGCAGCTTGCGGCGTTAAGCGACGGAGTGGCCTCATGCGGTGTGCAGCGGCGTCAGGTGACGTGAGGCGTAAAGCGGAGGAGCAACATCGTGCGGCATGCATCAGCGAAGCGGTGTCATGCATATTGCAATGACGTCATGCGACTTGGATCGTGAAGCGGCTGAGCTGGGGCGCGGCGCCATGCAGCATGCAGCAGCGTCACGCAGAGTCATGCGGTATCGAGCGACGTGCAACGGCGAAGCGACATCCTGCTGCTTAAAACAACGGAGCGGCGTCACGAAAGCGGATGGCGACGTGGTGGAGCGACGTCATGCGGCTTGCAGCAGCGTCATGCAGCTTGCAGCGTGAAGCGTGTAACGGCGGAGGGGCATAGCAGCGTCATGCGGCTTGCAGCGTGAAGTGGCTGGATAGCGTCATGCGGTCTGCAGCGGCGTCATGTGACGTGAGGCGTAAAGCGGAAGAGCGGCGTCGTGCGGCGTCGTACGGCGAAGCGGTGTCATGCGAATTGCAACAACGTCATGCGACTTGGAGCGTGAAGCTTGAAGCGGCGAAGCAGGGAGCGAAGCCATGCGGCATGCAGCAGCGTCACGCAGAGTCATGCAGCGTGCAAAGGCTTAAAGCAGCGAAGTGGCGTCACGAAAGCGGATGGTGACATGGTGGAGCGGCGTCATGTGGCTTGCATCGTGAAGCGTGTAGCGGTGAAGGGGCAGAGCGACGTCATGTGGCTTGCAGCGGCGGAGCAACGTCACGAAAGCGGATGGTTACGTGGTTGCTGCTTCCTGCAGTCGTGTGCTAACTTTGAACTTGATTACTTTTAGGTACCCTTAGTGGATTTGCTTGGGGTTCTCGGTGGATAGAGGAGGTGATGCTTTCTCTAACGAGCCCTTACGCTTGTTGTGCGTCACAGCGATTTAGCTCAGGGAAACGCACGAATGTAGGTACTTGATATACGATCCTGGGTACTTGGCCAATTTTCAGAAGGTAAGAACTAATCTTTTCTGATTGCTAACGTTGGAACTAATTATTTTTGTTTTCTTTAGGATTTGCTCGAATTTTGTCTCGTGGGATAGAGGAGGTGACGCTCTCTCTATCAAGACCTTACGCCTGTTGTGCGTACAATGATTTAGCCCGAGAAAACACACAGATGTAGTTGTTTGATGCACGATCCTAGGTACTTGGTCAATTTTCATTAGGTAAGCATTAATATTTTCTGGTTGCTAACTTTGGATCGGATTATTTTCGTTTGCTTTAAGCGGAATTGCTCGAATTTAGTCTTGTTGGATAGAAGAGGTGATGTTATCTCTAGCAAGTCGTTACGCTTGTTGTGCGTCACAATAGTTTAGCCTAGGAAAAAGCACAGATGTAGTTATTTGATGCATAATCCTGAGTACTTGGACAATTTTCAGAAAGTAAGCACTAAGATCTTGTGGTTGCTTACTTTGGATTTGATTATTTTCATTTTCTTTAAGCGGATTTGCTCGAATTTGGTCTCGTTGAATAGAAGAGGTGATGCTCTCTAGCTAGCCCTTATGCCTATTGTGCGTCACAGCGGTTTAGCATGGGAAAATGCACGGATGTAGCTATTTAATACACAATCTTGGATACTTAGCCAATTTTCAGAATATAAGTGTCTAGCAAGGAAATGAATTTTACCTTTTGGGACTGAAGTGGCGATAAAAAAAAATGGATGTGCTGAACTTTTGGTATCAGTTATTTTGCAAATCTTGATATTTCTTCTTTCGCAAGTCTTTATATTTAGGCAAAAATTTGGATACTCTAAAATGTGGGTACACTGGGTACTCTAGCCCGTCTGGACCGTTCAATTTATCGAAATTGGTGAAAAATGATTTCTTGAAAAATACAACAAAAGTTAAAGTGAATCACTTTTTGCCAATCTCGATGAATTGAACGGTCCAGATAAACAAGAGTACCCAGTGTACCTATCATTTGGAGTACCCAAGTTTTTTCCTTATATTTATTATTTCTCTTTCAACTGAAATCAAGAGAAATAATTGTAAAACATCAATGACATCTATTTGCAAATGCATACTTACCAGCAGAGTTGTTGTTGATAGTACAAAATGAATATTCATAGTACATACAAATGCAAAAATATCAGAATGAATATTCATAGTACATATGTCCTACAAAGCATCGAAAAATTGATAAATTTGCTGGAGATTCCGACAAACTTTGGATTAAGAGCAATATGCGTAGTATGTGATAATTGATCAACGTTTTAAAAAAAGATGCATTAAAGAGAAATTGGAGAGGAGGTTTACAATTGATTGGAGAAGATGTTCAGAAAATTTGCAAGGTGTATGAACGAGTGGAAGAGAGAGCGGAGCCTCGTTAAAATATTTGAGTATACCCAGTCGATTTTCTATGAGGAAATTTCTCGAAGAATTGATCAGACCAGAAGAGTTTTTTTAAAGCATCTTCATCTTTAAAACTCATTTCTAAATATTTAGAAATGAGTTTTAGGGATGTAGATGAGTTTTTATTTAAAAATTTTGCTTCAGAGTTTCTTATTTGGCAACTTTGTTTTAGAGTTTATAAACTCTGACGTGGCTTAATCATTGGTTAAAATTGATTGGTCTCCTACAACATTGATAGTATTTGCTGATGTGGCAATTAAAAAACTCTAATTTTTTATTTCAGAGATGGAAGATTTAGAAACTGAAGAAATATTAAATTTCTAAAATTGATGTGACAATAATTTAAAAATTCGAATATCAGAACGATCGGATTGGAGTGAGCGTTTCAGAAATTCACGATGAAGAAGCGGTTATTTGGTTGAGTATCGTCTTTGACGAAATCAGTGATCGCTTTTGTGTTGAAGTTTGAAATTTGTATAACAAGCACACAGGATCGGATGGCTCATCTGAACCCGCCAAAATTAGAAGCAATCAGCACCGTTCCGTGTTCTGTCAATTAAGCTCCATTATAAGAAGGAGAGATTATAGTCATATTAACTTTGTACAATGAATTGGGACCATCATCCTTGGGATAAAGCCGGAGCAGATATGAGGTAACAAATCAGCAATCTTTCCTTGCAATCACCGGAGAATTTGTTAATTCATGGAAATTAATTGGTTTAATTATGGCGGGCCCATTAATTCAGCAATGCGCCAACTAACCATAAAAAACAAAAAACAAAATTAAGAAGCTAGTCATGGCAAGGAAGAAATGAACTAGACTTGATTTATTTTATGAAAGATAATAGCAATTGTAACACTCCTCTTTTTTTGTTAATAGATAAAGTAAGCAATTCACCTATACCTCAAAAGAAAAAAAAGATAATAGTAAATATAAACTAATTTAGGTATACAGAAATCAGTAGCCTAAAGTCTAAAGAGTTGATTTTCAGTAAATATAAACTGATACACACAAAAATTGTCTATGGTTAAAAAGAGCCTACTGAAGTATTTGCATAAGAGGAAGGCAGTCAAAGAAAGAGATAAAAGCTCCTTAAGTCATTTTGGTTATATTCTTCTTTGTAATCTTAATTCAGCAATTACACTCTGCTCATCGACTCAAAGGTTTGAGAGGAGACGTTAAAAATTTCATGAATCTAAGTTCAGTTCACTTTTTTGTACTGACAGCGTGTACCAGCAGACTCCAAGTGACAGTGCCAAAGAGTATGTCATGTTTCTTATTCAAGGACACTTAGATTGCAAATTTAGGCTTGAGTTTTCTAAATTGCCTGTAGTTGAATATGTCCCCAATATCTAATATGAAAAATGGTGTCTTCGTTTTATAACTCTCCATGAAGTACGTAGTTCAGTGGTTAACACACTGAAAAAATTAAATATGAAATAGTTTATTTATCAAGATAGCTATTACCTCAGTGCAACCAGGTACTGGTATCATCTTTTCTTTAATGGGTTGGACAGAAGCCAAAATATGGGAAGTTAGCCGACAGAAACTAAAAAGAAAAAAAAAAGCTAAAAATATGAGTAATGGTCTGGTGTTATTTGACAAAATCCATTCTCAACTTTCTCAAATGAAGTTTTCTGAAAAAGGTTGTACAAGTAGTCAAGTACACTACAATAATCACAAATCCAGAAACCTGAAATTGGTACAAACTTATATACAGCTGATAAAATTGTTCTGCAAATGCTTGTGATAGATACCAGGTGCCATCATTATCAAACACATTTTTGTGTCTAATCTATGTTTTTGTTTTTATGTGGTTTATTTACATCATTTTTGTATCTGAAGAAAATGTTCTTGCACGGATTCCCTAGTCTTCACCTCACTTCATTGTTCTTTGCTCTATGAAATGCTGAAAAAATATTTTGGTTTGTATAATTAGTGCCATACTGTTATGAAAACTCATGTAAACATCAGCAAATGTGGCATATACTTGACTGAAATCTAGCTACTTGTTATTTCCCCTCATTTTACAGTATTATTGTTCATTTGCACTGCTTGGTTGTGCTGAGTTCTTGTCATATTCATATTTCGAGTTTTGGTTGCTGTTTTTCAAAACTTAGCTTAGGTACTGGTTGGTTCCCATAACTGAAAATTTCAGTTGGCATTAATTGAGTATCAAATTGAAGGCTTTGGTTGGAGTAAGCAATATATTGAATATGACCATCTGTCTACATGCATCGACTATTTCAGTACTTCGATTACTTTGAGTGTCACTTCAAAGAATTGGTTAGTTCTGTTTGAATCTGAATCCAACAAAGTACAGCAGAACTGGTACCGGGTACAAGCTTAGTGCTCTGACAGGCATGGAGAAGTATAGGGGTGATTTAGTAATGTATGTTGACCATAGTTATCATTTGACAAGGCATGTTTAAAAATTCGCAACAAAATTTATTTGTAGTTCATATGAAAAATATGGTGCGCGCCTTGCTTATTTGCAGAACAGAAAATTATTGGGTATTTACTTTTGTATATAGAAAGCTTTAATTGTTTCACATAAGTGAAGGTTACGTTGGGCTTTTGATTAAATAACAATTTAAGGGCTACCTTCTGTTTAGTGGGAATAGTTACACAATTGGGAAGCAATATTTTAAATCAGATCTTGTGTTCAAATGCTGATATTCTAATAGTTTAACTGCTCAAGTATTATCTAATAAATGACTATTTTTTTCGCTGTTTGGATCTCAATCTGACAAGTACACCTAAGCTATTACAGGAGCAAGCTGACTACCATGGTGAAAGACTGGATGAGGTTTGAACTTGGTTCTTATTTAACTAGTACTTTTTCAGTTCAGAACATGTTATAGATTTTGTTTTCAATGATACAGCTGAAACTTCGGAGATTTTTTTTGTTGCCATTCAATGTACAAGGGCTCTGTATTATCAGTTAATAGTTTTGCTGATAATTCAGCTTCAACAAATATGTGTGCTTTCGTTTTGCTTCTAGTAGTTTATCATAATCTGTGTTGATATCTGTGCAAGTAGTTTATCATAATTGTTGGATGCAGCTATAAGACATATTTACCCATAGATGTCCTGAGACAATTTTACCAGCATACTAATGGTTGATGGTTAATTGAGGCCAATTTGGATGCATTGAAAATTGTTCCTGTCAGAGAGTTATTGAAGCAAGATAGGGTTTAAATGTATAATTTAGGTCTGATTGAAGGCAGGGTTATTTGGGTAAAAAGAAATAAAATGCGACGCTTCTGAACAGTAATTTTGTTGTGGTCGAACTCAGAACTTACAGTACTGGTACTGTCAAAGAAGTTCCCAAATGCTGTTTCAGGATTTGTTGTTAGTGATTTATTTTCATCCAGATATCCAGATTGGCATTCTTATCATGTCAAAAGATATCCTTGCACATGCAAGTATTACTACGATAGAGACTGAAAACCCAATCTCCATGCAAGTATTACTAATTTACTATGATAGAGACTGGGAACCCAATCCCAAAGTACAATACAGAGACATATTTAAGAGTTTGTTTGACCAAAAGAGGCATGAGAAGTCAACTGCCCCAAGCAAATAACAGCCAACAAAATAATTCGAACAGTCCATGTGCATATAACTTCTAACACAAGGATCGAATCTTATCGACTACTCTCGTGTAAATAGGTGCGCTCTTTCTGAAAGCACAAGTGATGTTTTTTTTTTTTTGAACTGAAACCTGTAGGCAGCACAAGTGATGTCAGTGAGGCTTTCCTTTTTCCTCGCTGCGTATAACTACACCCCAAAATTCTAAGTACAAAGAGTACACTTGCTTTTTGCTTTTCCCCTTTTGCGTAGTGGTACACTGATATTTTCAATTTGGAAAACCGCACAATTGGAACCTTTCTTTCCTGTAAAGTGGCATCTTTTTTTCATGTACTGACAGAACTGAGCCAGCAGGCAACACGTAACACAAGCATCACATAAAATTAGGCGTAATTTGAACTTCAAAAACTCAAAATTAAAATTCATTCAGTGATTCATTCCCTTTTTCTTCCAAATGACATCAAAAACAGACAGAAAGACCCACGGACCATGGGTCAGAAAAACAGAAATAAATTTAAAATAGATCAAAAGATGATCTAATAAGAAAACTGTAAAACATGTAGAAAAGACTGAAATTTTCAAAAACCTACTGCCATTATAGAATATATACAACTTCCTAAAAAACTAAAAGACTGCATGTTATTAAGCTTCTTTGAAATTAGGTTGGCTCAACTGATTCACCCAAGTCACCTCAATTCAGGATAGTCTTCTTCTTGCAGCTGCATCATCACCACTACGATCTCGCATGTCACGTTTATCATATTTTACATTATTATGCCTCCCGCCTGCCCCGAACTTGAAACTGTCCCTGTCGTCCTTGTTTCTGTGATTCAAATCCCCAATGATACCACGATTGAGTACCCTAGGATAGCTCCTATGAGAATCAAATGACTTGTGACTAGAATTACGAGGCCTGAACCCATCTCCATTCACAGTCCTCTCAAAATGCCTCTCAGGACGAACAAAATCATACCGATCTTCTTCAAATTCCCTCCGATGGTTGAACCCATTGCCTCGCCCAGAATGCACTGGCTGGAGGTACAGCTCATCCCTCTGCCGATGTAGAAGAGGCGGCGGCGAGTCCGATTGATAGAACCTCGCATTCCGTGGTGGGCTTCTCATTAAATTAACAGGAGAGATGCATCTCCTGTTGTTAACACACCTCAGACCGTAGGGTGGGATGTGACGGTGGTTACTGCGCACCCGGTTTGGTGCTCCAGGCCGATCATCATAATCAGGTCCCATTCTGTGAGGTGGTGATCTACCTCTCTCATACCTTGGCTCATGGTCTGCGAGACAGCGACCTCTTGCTGGTGGGGAGACCCATGGATTAGGAGATCCGGTTCTTGACCTAGAACGAGATCCAATGTGAGATGGAGATATGTGGCGTATGTGACTCCTATGTGGGGAGAAACTTCTTTGCCTACTTCGACTTGGGCTGATAACAGGTCTATGGCATTGCTCCCTTGCTGGCTCTACAGCACTCCTAACAGTTCGGCTTCCTCGAATGCCACCAAACCTGTCAGGGCTTACTACCCGCTCTCTAGATGAATGAATACCCTGGTGATCTCTCTCTGTAGGGGACCCATGATAGAGGGGTGAACTATTCTGGCATTTCCTGGAGCTACATGACCCGCCAGCCTTCACCAATGTGCCATCTGGGGCCACCATGAAGCCGTTGCTCTTCACCTTTGCAATAGAAGCAGCAGTTGCATTTCCTGAATTGGATGGAGCATACGAAGGGGCACCAAATTCAGTTGTCCTATGACGGGTGCAACTTGTATTGATCCGGGTTTCAACCCAATGTTCATCTCTTCGGCTAGTATCAGAGTGCCGAGAAGGTCCACCCCTTTCATGCATCCTTGAAGTTCGAGGATTCCACTCTACTCTTCCACCCAAGTCATCTTCTTTGGACCTAAACAGATACCATGAAACCATGATTAAGACAACAAACTCTCAAATTTTAAAAGGGGAAGCTACTATAAAATATGAAATTTGAAAAAGTATATATACCTTCTTGGTCTGACAAAAGACTTGTCAATCCTAAGTGAGTCATCAGTATATCTCAGTGTATCAATGCCCAAAGACGGATCTCTCATAAGAGTTGAGGAATCTGGCCTACATTCCTGCCTCAAAGGAGATTCACTATCTTTCCTCGAACTTTCTGGTTGCTTATCCCATCCTGTTGCCTTTGCTTTTGAACTATGCATGTACTCTGCACTCACATTCTCAGTTAAAGTGTTTTCCTGGCCATTCTCCAACCGCTCAGTTTGATCTCTAGAATCCATATCCATTTTTGAAATCATGTTACTGTCCATGCAGTCCTCAAGTTGTATCCCTGCATCAGCCACCAACAATTTAATTTCTCCTTGAGGAGCATCAAGGGTGAAAGAGCCCATAACTGAAGCATCAGGCAATGGTTCCATGATATAATTACCTCGTTCATTAACTTCATGGGGTCCATGTTCAGTCTCTGCTTCCTCAAAACCATTAGTTCCCCAGTACTGCATAGCTGGTTCTCTCAGTTCTCCATCTTCATATTGATCGTCATCTTCTTCTAGATCCTTCTTAGGTGGATAAAAGCCTGAATGACCACCAGTAATGCGAAACTCAACAGAACTCGTGTGTTTAGCCACTTCAACACCAACTTCACCACCAATAGTTGAATCAACTTGTTTGTCTGCCTTCTCTCTGTCATCTGTGGTATGGTAATCATCATTATCAATTGTCGGCATCAGGCAAGTTTCAATATGTGGCAGATCAGCATTCTTCTCCTCAGCATGTCGGTCACAGTCACATTGCCGGGTACCAGGCTCCAGCTTGTCATCTAAAGTCATGGAATCCTGTTCCACTATATTACCACCCATCATGGCATCAATTCCTGAGTATAGTTCATTTTCGCTCTTAACGTCCTCCTTGACTGAACTAGGAACAAATGGTGGAATTGTGTCTGAGCAGTTCCTAGGGGACATGATAGATTCCACAATAGAATCCTTTGGATTGGCATCAGTAATAATGTTGCCTTCTTTCCTCAATTCAGTTGCATGAGACTCGAAATTTTCCTTTGGTGCAGCATTTTCTAGGACATCTCCATTGTTCTTAATAGTAATCCGTAAATTTTCATTCTCATCCTTATTTTCAGATTCTTCCTTTTGTTCATTGCACACTTCAGAATTACAAGCCCCAGCAGTGCCATTCTGCTCACAATCAGCGCCCTCATCATCTTGCTGGTCGGAATCCCAAACATCCATCACAGTATTAAGATCCCAATGAAGCCTTGAAATCCGTGAAACATTCTCTGCCTTAGATGGCCCGTCTGATCCATCATTTAATACTTCTATTGTCTCGATTGGAATAGAAGCTCTCTCCAAAGGCACAACAGTGCCTTCGTATTTAGGAGGCTGGGCTTCAGAAGCTTCTCGAGGCATGACCACACCATTTTCTCCTTTAGGTGATTGGACTTCAGAAACAGCGTTGTTATTGATGTCCTCATCTGGCAAATCACTTTTGCAGGCAGCATCAGCAAGTATTGAAATTCCAGAAAAATCAGCGGGATTGCCATGCCATGGGCCTTCCACAAAGGAAGCTGATCCAGCCTTTTGAGTTGAGGCCTGACCATCATCAGTAGGGAGTGATGCGGAAGAGCCAGTTAATCGCATCCTTTTCTTGATTGGGACACTTTGGATCGGGTCACTAAAGCGCCTGCCCAGAATTGTCACACCTAACTACATATAGGAAAACAATATTCAACAATTAGATTACTTGTTCTATATTAGATTGTCGAAGGGTAGCCTTAAAAATCTCGCGTAAAATACAAAGATGATAACATAAACAAACCTTTTCCGATTCTGAAGCCAGAACTTGATTTGCGTCCTTAAATTCTTCATCCGAGGCATTGTCACTGCCATTTGAGCTTGTTGTGGCAGCCTTTTGTGTGTTACTTTCTCCAGAAACCGAGTTCCGGGACCGTCTGATACCCCTCCGTCTGCCCTTCGGAGGGGTTTTCCAGTTAACACAAGTATCTATGTCTCTAGACAGCTCAACGGTACTGAACATATTTCCAGACAAGCACCAATGTCGTCAGTTGTTGATTTACCTCCAGACCTCTTGCAACCACTTGAAATGGCTCCAAAAGTAGAGCTACTACAGGAAGATGATGGCCAATAAATCTGCAACAGATGTAATATGTGAATATAATGATTTGATACCATGTCATCAGATCTCTGTGATCTTGTACTTGTAACAGATCTACTTGTACTTTTAGCAACTATCCTGAAGTTTTTCCCCATTAGCGACCTCCTTTTTGAGATCTCTCCTGTTTTCCTTCCAAGGAATAAATGAACAATATTCAAGAGATTTCAGCAACAAGATTGTGCTTAATGTTGGCACAAAATAGAGCTCGATTCAGATCCCACTATTTTTACCATACCTTTTTCTTCAATTTTCACAAGTAGCGATAGAGAGCGCGAGAGAGGGGCGCTATGCACACGCCTCTTCTTCCAGTTTCCTGTCTCCTCGCAAACTTGATCCCAAGCCGCAAATCTAGCAA